>RJWM01003873.1:0-107720 GCA_004363535.1 Dasyprocta punctata | reverse complement strand
ATCTGATTTATCCAAGGATAGGCCCTGCTGGAACATGAGCTCCTTGAAGGCAGGGTCTACACCTCCTACATTCATATCCTCCCTGGGCAGTGATGTGTTTCCCATGGGTGTTGAGCAAATGATCACATAAACCAGTTAGCTCCATAGCCCTAAATGGGTCCTCCATTTTTTCCCGAAGACCTTTTGTTTTGGACAGTTGCTTTATCCTGTGTTGAAGTCTGACATCATTGATTCTTTCTGTTGTGTTGTCAGCGCCTGAGTTTTGAGAGGTAGAAAGTCAGTGGTGGCAGAAGGTTTCAGCCATCTCTTCACCAGTTGAGTACTGAGCATTTGGAGAAAGTTGGGATTAGATAGTGTGGCATGTTGGTCACTCCCTATGGCAAGCTTTTTGTGAAGACTTGGCACATGGGATAAAGACCCCGAGAGCCTGTGAGATGAGACTAGGTTGATCTGGCTCTGGGACAACCCTGCTGACAGGCAGACTGCAGAAACATGGGGTACACCTTGTCTGTGCCTGTATCTCGCATAATGAGAAAACAAAACCTCAGAGAAGCATCCAGGTCATTGCAGGCAGAGGCCTCATTATAGCTGTTATCTGACATCACATTACCCCCTGCAGCTGCAGACAGCAGCCTCCTAAATAGGTTGTGGGGCCTGAGGGTGGATGGAAGGTGAGCTGATCTAACACAAACTTCCTTTGCAGAGTGTGATTGGAGTTGCAATGTGTGCAGCGGGCCTCTGAGAACAGACTGCCTGCAGTGCATGGATGGCTATGTTCTCCAGGATGGTGCCTGCCAAGAGCAGTGTTCACCATCTTTCTACCGCGACTTGGGCCTCTGCAAGAGTAAGTGTTCAGAGGCCTCATTCCGTGACAGCACCGTCTTGGCCTCCTCGATTTCTGAGAGGGACCTCTTGACACGTTTCCCTTCTGTTTTTCACTCATTTCTTGTTTCTTTCCTAAGAGCTATCTATGTTAACATGAAATTCCCCTTTTCCTTCTCCTGTGCCCTTATATGATGCCACTATGTGAATCCTGTGGTTAAATGGCCACATGTACAGGTTTATGTAGGTAATTACTTTTGCATTTCTTTAAAACTTGAGCGACTGTCTCCTCCAGATGGGAAGGTCTGTGTACTTGGGGACTGGGGCTCCAGAAAGACCATGCTATTCTACCACCTGCCTCCCTAAACCCTACATGCCCTGTTTCTCACCTTTCTCTCCCCAGCATCTTCTGAAGCCTCAATTTAACACCACAAAATCCTCAAATCTTGCAGTTTCTATCAAAAGTGCACAGAGAGCATTCCTGGTAGCATTCCTGAGAGGTTGATAATTGACTGGATAAGGCAAGAAAGATCAACATTTCAACAAAATAGTACTGAGAGCCAAGGACTAGTTAATAATAGCATTAATCATTCATATCTGTCAGTTACTTTAGAGTTTATCTAGCATTTTCCATTACTTCACTGGATCTTCACCCAAGGAGATATATGGGACAGCATTTCTAGTCCTGTTTTATAGGGGAGAATACAGAGGGTCATAAGGATTGAGGGACTAATTCTAAGTTTCCTAACTGGTAAGTGAAGTGGCACAAGCAGAACCTGCCTCCTTCACTTCTCATGGGGCGCTTCCCCGGTGGACGAGATAATACTGCTGCCTGATACCTAATGTCAGAGCCACCTTGGAAAGCTGCAGATTCCTGTTGATTTTTTGTCTTTCAGGCTGTGACAACCACTGTCTCCAGTGCCAAGATCCTTACCAGTGCACCCACTGTGAAGAGCCATTTCTCCTCTTGGAAGCCCAGTGTGTCCAGGAATGTGGGAATGGGTATTTTTCAGATCATGCAAAGCACAAATGCACAGGTAACTTGAGTCTTTACTGAGTACTCTGGGAAGAGGTAAGGGTGGTAAGTAAGCCACGGGTGCTGAGTCTCAGGTAATGCAGAACATCCGAGTTAGATGCAGAATGAAAATTCATGGAACTTAGCTGAAGTAATTGACTTCCCATGTACATCTGCCAAATTCTGGTTAAACAGAATATAGGAGTGCAGCCCAATAATTCTCTTACACAGATCAATATTGTCCCTATAGGTCTTTATGGAAACAAAGCCAATATTTTATGAGATATAAGGTTGTATTGAACTGCAGCAAGGTATCTATTAAGAGTGGATCAGCCATATTGATATGGATACAGAATTTTCAACATGTAGGCTAAATCACTTGCGACCCTGATATTGGCATTATATTTTCAAAGACTAGGATTTGGGGGAATAATTTAGTGAGACACACTGGAGCTTTTATTATTAAAATAAAGCTAAACACACAGTCTTAATCCTCATGGATCATCAAGAGAATTTATCATTTGTTCTCATCATTTCTGTAGAAACTTGGAACCATCTGTGCCTCTTGAAAAAATACCTGACATTTAACAATAACACTATTACTCAAGCATATCATTCTCCCTTTCACCAAGTTTTCTTCATTTCTATTATCTCATTTAGCATTTACAATAACTTGGTAAGACATGAAAAACATTATGAATCCTGTTTTACATGTGGAAAAAAAGAGACTTAAAAATGTTAAAGCAACGTGTAATCAGATATTAAACCCATGTTTTCTGATTTTAATCCAAGGCCTTATAAATGTACAGCCTTTTTATAATAAAATTCCAATGGAGGAAGCTGCAAATTTAGATAGTAAGCAGTCTATAGAAGAGTATTAGCTTGACCCAAGGAACTAATGCTATGTGTGTTCAAATAGCTAGCTCTCTTCATGCATTTAAAACACTACTACTAACAACAATTAAAGCAGTAAGTATGAGCATGGTAGTAATAGAACAATTGAGCCTTTTCTATGTGCCTGGCACTATTCTAGTCCTTTCACATTGTAACATGTGCGGTCCTCCCAACAATTATTTGCATGAGATGCTATGCTAGCCTCCTTTTCAAGGAAATGAAATTGTAATTGATTATTAAAGGAACTTGCCTAAAGTCTCAGCTGGTAAGTGGTAAAGAAAGAATGGTACACAAAATGAGGCTAAGCTCTTAGTCACACTAAATGACCTCTTACATGGCAATGTTAAACAATCCATCCTAGTGCCGTATTATTTAGATGGCAGTGTATGCACTGGGGAGTGGCCTCCATGTTCTGATTCCTTCTGAAGGTAAATCACTCCCTATGAATCTCCACAAGGAAGCTGTTAGTGTTCTCTTATGTTGCCAGTTGGGGGTCCTTTGCTGTTTGCACTCTGACTCCTGGGTAGCAATTCCTTTGTTCCTTTGCTGGTCCTGGCTGAGTGTCTGTGCCTTGACTGTGGCTTATTTGTTGTGTTCTTTCTTTGACAGCCTGCCCTCGGGGGTGCTTGCAGTGCAGCTCCAGGGACTGGTGTCACCTCTGTGACCATGGGTTCTTTCTGAGGAATGGCCTCTGTGTTGCTCGCTGTGTTCCTGGCTTCTCTGCCCATTCCTCTAACAAAACATGTGCTGGTAAGAATGTCCCCTCCTGTGTCTGGTTAATTTACCAGTAATTTCTCTGTGCAGTGGCTGGGTTTATGGATAGAATTATGATATAAAATGTAGAATTCATCCTTAGAAAGCCCTTAGTGCTACTAAGGAATAAGGGGCTGATTACAGAACATGAGAAGTTCAGAAAAGTCAACCTGTGTGGTCTTTGGAATGGAAAAAAAAGTGATCTGTGTTTTGGAAATTTACAACTATCAGATAAAAAAACTTGTCACAGATTTAGCTTCTTTCCTGAACTGCGGCTGTGTTAGAAATAGTAAATTACCTGATATATATTTACATGTATAATGTATTTATTTTTTCCAATAAACTTGTAGCTCTAATTATTCAAAGACACAATGGTACATCTTTTTTTTTTTTTACATCCAGTGAAGACAAATTATAAACATTATGACTAGTGTGAGGAGACGATTTCCGTGTTTAAAGTAGATGGACTTGAAGACACACTGTTTGCTGTCCTAAATAAGAGCATGTTAAAGGAAAGGAGCTAGTCTCTTCCAACGTATCAATGGATATCTTACCTTAAACAATAAAGAGAAGTGAATTCAGTCCTAGGTTTGAATGCCAAAAGTTTTATAGGTAGCTAAAACTTAGAAGTTTCATCATGGCTCAGTGTACCTTAATATTTTAGTGTTGTTCATCAGTGACATAGAGAATTTTGTAACATCCTCAATCAATCACTTATTCTGTCTCTATATTTCTAGTCTCTAAAGATATTAAGACTTTTCCAAAGGGGAACAATGTATTTTTGACTTATTGAAATCTTTTTGGAAACCCCAAATGAAAATCAGCTTATTACTTGTAGGGCATAATAGAGATCAACTTATGAAAATGAATTCCACTTTCACTAGGATAATCTTTTTTTTTCCCCCTCTGGGGATCAAACTCACAACCTTGTGCCTGCCAGGCAGGTGCTTAAGCCACTGAGCCAAACTCCCAGCCCTGCTTTTTGAGACAGAGTCTCACTATGTGGTTCAGGCCGGCCTTGCGCTCACGTTATAGCCCAAGGCGGCCTCGAACTCATAATGCTCCACCTATCTCAGCCTCCTGAGTGCTTCACTAGAATAATCTTATGGTAGAAGTTGTCCCCATGAAACTCTGCATTCCTCAACTGTACTGTCTGACATATGGTAAAAGGGCCCACCAATTAAAGACCAAAGAACATTTGGCATAGGAAAGAGCATCCTACATCATAGTAGGAAATCCTAATTCAGCCATCATATGCTACCTATGGATGGAGATTGTAAAATTTTAAAAACAAAGTGTGTATTTGACATGAAGTCTGAATATGATCTACCCACAATCCAACTTCATTGCAGATTAATTGATACTCTTCTAGGAAATGGTGTCAGACACCTGCCTCTTTTCCTGACCTTAGTGAATCTGATGTGACAGGTGTATCAAGATAAGACTAGGATCTCAAGCCTGTCAGTCTATTAGATTACCTGGCAAGTTTATAAAATTAATGAGGTCCATTTCTAGAACATGTAAGTGACACTCTAACAGTAGAGTCCACGTGTTAGTATTATTCATCAATGACATGAGGAATTTTGTCAGTATTGTTTTAAAATTTCCCTATCTGATTTATTATTATTATTATTATTGAGGCATAAATCACATACCATAAAGTCCTCTCTTCAAAGTATGTAATCCAGTGGTGTTTACTTGCAAAGTTGCATCTTTATCAACTGTCTAGTTCCTGAACGTTTTTATCACCCCCTCAAGAAAAACCACATAACCATTAATAACCTCTGTTCATTTTTCCCTTACACTATCCCCTGGCACTAATCTACTTTCTGTCTTTGTAGATTTGCCTATTCCAGGCATTTTACATAAATGAGATCACAATATGTAACTTCTTTTGTTTGGTTTCATTTATTTAACTTGATGTTGTGCTTGCTTCGGTAGCATAAACACTTACCACGATATTCTCAAAATTCTTCCATGTTGTAGCTTGCATCAGTACATCTTTCCTTTTCTTCTTATAGATGAGTATTATTGCGTTGTATGGGTGTACCTCATTTTATTTCTTCACTTTTTTTCTTTTCTTTTTTGTCTTTTCTTTTGTTGTGGTGCTAGAGATTGAACCCAGGACCTCTTACATACTATGCCAGCACTCTACCACTGAGCCATTTTCCCAGCCTTTATTTTTCTATTTGTCAGTTAATGGATGATGTATTTGCATTGTTTCTACTTTTTGGTGCTATGCACATGCTATGCAGAAGTTTTGTATGGGCATAGATTTTTAGTTCCCCAGGGTATATACCTAGGAGTAGAATTACCGGGTCATGTGGTACCTATACAGTGTTTCATTGAGGAAGTGCCCAACTGTATTTGTAAGTGACTGCACCGTTTTACATTCCCATCAACAATGTATGAGAATTCAACTTGTTCTACATCCTTACCAACACTTTCTTGTCTTTCCTGGTGTAAGTGGTGTGGTCTCTATGGTTTTGATCTATATTTCACCGAGGACTAATGTTCATATGCTCAATGGCCTTTTGTATATGCATTTTGGAGAAATGCCTAGTCAACATCTTTGTACTAATTTTTTTTTTTTTTTTTTTTGCGGCACCAGGGATCGAACTCACAGCCTCGCACCTGCCAGACAGGCGCTTAAGCTGCTGAGCCAAACTCCCGGCCTAGTCAACATCTTGACCACTTTAAAAGTTGTGGTGTCTTTGATTTTTGAGTTAGAGGAGTTCTTATATGTTCTAGATAAAAATCTTTTTTCAGGTAGATGATTGGGAAACACTCTTTAGATTGTCTTTTCACTTTGCGTCTTTTGAAACCCATGAATTTTCAATTTAGGTGATGTCTAACTTACCAAATTTTTCAGTCACTTGGGCTATTTGCATCCTATCTAAGGAAGCATTGTTTAGTTCACAAATCACACCAGTGCATTCCTGTATTTTCTTCTAATGTGCATCCAGGGTGATGATCACTAGATTAGAAGGATGCGTGTGCTGCATGATAGCCCAGAATCACCTCAGTGAAGCTGTGAATTAGCACAAGCTTATTTCTTTCAAATAAATAAATAAGACCTAATCAGTGAACACAACAAGCCTGATTGAATTTATGTTTTCCAGGCAAAACACACACTCCCAGTCTTCATGTGAATGGGTCCTTGACCCTTGCTATTGGCTCAATGAAGCCACTGGACTTTTCTCTGCTGAATGTCCAACCCCAGGATGGCACCATGGAAGATCTCCTGTTCCACGTTGTGAGTACTCCCACCAACGGTCGGCTGGTGCTCTCAAGAAATGGAAAAGAGGCTCAGCTGGACAAGGCTAGCCATTTTAGCTGGAAAGATGTGAACCAGAAGAAAGCGCGCTTTGTGCACAGCAAAGAAAAACTCAGGTGAGGCAGTGTTATTGTTTCCCTTCTGCTTCTTTCTCATCATTCCTCTGCTTAGCTCTCTTTCTTAACAGCTCTCCCTTCTCTATCGGGGGACTATCGATACTCCATAAATGCTTTCAGCTGCCTGTTGTCGTTCCCCTGTAATTGCTCAGAAAGTGTGCTTCTCTATGAAGTATTTTTATTTTATCACATAATTATGGGTAATTCTCTGATGTGACAGGAAAATTCCTAGTATAATTACCCAGTTTTTTGGCCTAGCAAAACAAAACTAGTTACATAGCCAGATGCCAAGGCTGCTCCTCCACATAAGAATAATACCCAGGGAGTAGGAAGCAAACGAAGGACTGGGCAGATGCTTTTCAAGGTGTCCTGTGGCCTCTAGAATCTCAGATGTGAAAGAAAACTTCAAGTCACGGTTAACTTTTTATTATTCACATTATGAGATTAATTGTGGTTAATTCCTAAGCCTGATCCTGTTTTCCTCTGATGCTTCACACACTTCCGGCAGACTTCCCCACCCCCACTGGCATATGCTTCAGGAATGCAATTGAATGTTAACACCAACCCAAGCAAATACACAGTCCGGTAATTAGCAGAGTAAATCTACTAAACAGAAACCAGAGAATGCACCCCAAAGATTAGCCTCTTGAATTCTCTTTCACTCGGCTCTGCTTCATTAATGCAGATAATCTGCCGTAACTATGATGTGTAAACAAGGTATTAAAATCCATGTAACAGAGAGGCACAGTGAATATTTTCTACTGAACACTGAACTTGAGGGTTTTCTTTTATTATTTTTATTTGTTCTTATTTCTGGGCGAGAGAAAAGCAGATGACGCTTTTTCTATTTGGGTTCAGAACTATGATGCCAATATCCTGGGAAGATCCTGTTATTATTATTTAACATTTACTGAGTGCTAACTTTGAACCAGGCCTTGTGGTAAACACAAGAATTATATATATTATATTCCCAGTCTACAGATAAGGAAACTGGGGATTTCAGAGTATAAATAATCTTGCCCATGACTTCACAACCTGTGAGTGTAGGGCTGAGAGTTTGGCCCAACACCCTCTGATTCAACAAGTCAGGCCTTTAGCCACAATGATTTCTGCCTCCCTAGTATGCTACGAACAGAAGGCCTGCTTCTATCCTGTGCAGGCTAAGATCACCACATAGAGAAGCATGTACTGTGGCAGAGATGGAGCTCAGACTAATGTTTTATGCTGTACAGTCACTCTTCAAGTTCCAGCTTCATTTCTTGCCTTTCTTTTGCTGCAGGTATTGTTCTTAAATAC
This sequence comes from Dasyprocta punctata, assembly GCA_004363535.1. Taxonomy (NCBI): domain Eukaryota; kingdom Metazoa; phylum Chordata; class Mammalia; order Rodentia; family Dasyproctidae; genus Dasyprocta; species Dasyprocta punctata. The sequence continues at coordinate 99,547 of RJWM01003873.1, read as the reverse complement.
CATATCTGCATTGCACACATGCATGTGCTTACACACACACCCACACACCTTACACAGTTTTTTACCAGTAGTTGGAATCACTTGTGAAAAACATAAAACTCCATAGACAACTAAAGTTAACCCTCTTGTTTGTTTACTTCTTTACACACCACCTGTTTTCTTGCAGAATCTTGGCTTTCCATCCCTCAACAGGACAAAGAATGGCAGTTTAGAGAATTCTTGCATGACTCTATTTTATTGGGCACCCATTTTAATACTGGGTTTTCTTTATCTAAAAATCCAGACAAAAAATAACAGAAATAGTAAAATGAGACTAGTTAAAAACTCATGAAAAAATAAAATCCATCATTTCTGAGTGATAGAAAAGCAAAAGGCAACCTGCCAGTAAGTTTCTAATTTTTTTTTTTTCATGAAAACACTGACCATGACTCTTTAAGATTAGAATTCTTTAGGATTAGATTCCTTTGGGACTAGAATGCTCTGCGGAATAAAAGACAGCCTGTGAGTATAGTCAAAGGCTTCTGATAAACTGCCGTTGCTTAGATGCTGAACATTGTTGGTGAGAACTCCATGCCACCAGAAATCATTTTTCCCCTTCTTTGTTCATTTTGTGTGTCCGTTCTCTTGAAGCTTTGAGGTGAGAATCGGGAGGGAGAGGATTTAAATGGGGCAGACAGGAGGATGGAGTAGGAGGGAAGTCAATACCTTTTCTAAAAAGTGAGATTTGTTGAGCTATAATTTGTATTCAATAAATTTCCCTAATCTAAAGCATACTGTCCTGTGTTGTTAATGAATATATACCATTTTGTTACTGCAACAATAGTCAAGATATAAAACAGTTCCACACCCCCTAAATATCTCCTTTTTATAGTTACGACCTTCCACCCAATCCCTGGCATCCACTGTTCTAGTTTTTTACCCCAATAGTTTTGCCTTTTCTAAAACGTCATGTGAATAAAAATAAAATAAAATAAAATGTCACATGAATAGAATCACACAGTATAGATTTTGTGTTTCTGGCAATTGCCATAATGCTTCTAAGATTCATCCATATTCTTACAGTATAATTTGTTAGTTCCAAGAATGCCTTCTAAAGAACCTTTAAAACAATGGTCCCTAAAGTAGACCAGAACTCCAAAACTGCCATAATGCATTAATCACACATCTTACGAGCCAGCACTGAATTCTGTCCTTGGCCTGGCTTTGAAAGCAGGCAGCAATGCTCTTCCCTTCTAGGACTCTCTAAAGCTGCAGAAACAACCCTCTTTTAAAGGAAGTCAACCCACAGCAATGAACGAGACTTATTTTCTAATTAATTTCAAATATTTGGTTACAAATAGTGGAAATGAACTTGAAGTAGATCAAGCAAATAGTAAGGGTTATTACATCATTGCAGAGGTGGCTCAGATATCAAAGACATCAAGAGCAATTGTGCCCTCGGGCAAGTCCAGAAGCTAGAACTGGTGGGAGGCAGGACTCAACTTTTCTCTTATCCCCACATCTCATTGCTCAGAGGATTCATTCACCTCCTCCTACAGACAGGCCCCTTTTGTGTTCTCATCAGCATGGTGGTCTCTGGTTGCCCTGTACTTGTGTGGTGAGACTCACCCCTGGCTCTCAGGCCAGGACCAACTATTTAGGAAGAATTAGCCATCCTTACCTAGTCTTGACCACAGTGAATGTGTGTAGTAGTGCAGGGAGAAGAGCTAGAGATGTGTAACACAGCCATTACAAGTGTATGTATTGGGGCCATTCACAAGAATTGGGAAGGAGTTGCCAGGAAGGCTTGCTGGCAAGAGTGATCACTGGGAGCTAGTCAGACTAAAAGATTCTATCCCATTCTTCAATTTAAACATCAGCCTATACTATACCACTAATCTACCTTGTCCTCACAAGTAATTTTTCAGCTGTTCACACATTCAGTTTAGAGAAAAAGGAAGCAAATTAGTTATATTATTTTTGTGTTACAGTGAGATCTCAGAACATAGAACTGTATTTTTACCTGTGTCTTGCTGTGTTAATTTTTGGTAATTTCTGTTTACAGTGCAGATCTTACATTTCTACAGTGATTTAATCTGCATGTTTACATACACATACCATAAAAATATTTTTAATCCTCTTCTTTCTGAAGACTAACTTAATGATTGTATTTTCTTATTGTTGTCCTGATTTCTGTAGGAAAGGTTACTTTTCCTTGAAGATTAGTGACCAGCAATTCTTCTCTGAACCACAGCTAATCAACATACAAGCATTTTCAACACAGGTAATAAAAATGCCAAACAATTAAAATTTTATATGCCTACTTATTGTCAAGAAAAAAAATTGAAGCTTACTACAGTTTTAGGAAAAATACCTGAGCTAAGTTAAACTTGTCTTAGTTTTGTCATGAAGTGCCATTCGTGTAATTTTCAGTACTTTTGGATAATAACAATGTCAGCAATAACAATTGCTCATGCCTTTGTAGTACTCAGTGTTTCACATAGGTTACTCAGTTGATCCTCATGCCAGTCTTATGAAATATTATTATCCCCAATTACTGATGAGGAAAGTAAAGCACGAGAAGGTTATGTAATTTTTGTGCAGTGCATAGTGAAGAGTCAAGACTTGTGCCCAGTGCCAGGGTTATAGCTCAGTGGCACAAGTGCCTGCCTGGCAAGTGCAGGGTCCTCAGTTTGATTCCCCATACCAAAAAAAAAAATTTGTGCCCAGAAGACCTGGCTTCAGAGTCTGTGCACAAAACTGTTACCTTTTGGTGCCTTACTTTACTATATACTGAATGAGATATTAGTCCTGTAGAACAATTTAAGGCTGCTCCAGTTGTTAAGATTTTCCTTTTTCTTAGGTAAGTAAGTTTGTTTTACCTGAATATTTCTCTCTCAGGGGTATGGAATTTGTAGTAGTTAGAAGATCTTTTTAAGGGTCTGCCTAAATGACTTGTCAGTGTGGTCATCAGCCAAACAGAGCTGAGAAATCATGGTAGAAGCAATAAAACTCAGTGTAATGGCCCTTCACACTCATGTCCCGTCACTCTTCTCTGTCAAGTTGTATTTATATGTCCAGAATACAGAAGAGAAGTGCTGAGAACCAGGCTGGAAGGAATGAACAGCTGTAGTGTACACAGGGAACAGGCATGATAAACAGTATATGTATCTTCATGAACTGTGAACAGCGAAAGTGTTGGACATCATCTCAAGGACCTCATACTACCTAAGTGTCCAGGTCTTAATATTGTGTTAGTCATGACTCAAGAAAAGACACTAGATTGTTGTTCTTAGCTGATAGTTTCAGTCCTAAAGATGAAAAGACTGGACCATGGATAGCAACATAGACTTAAACCAGAAGTGGCTACCAAATAGTATTAATAACCCAGCTCAACCCTTCTTAGTGATTCTATTACAATAGGGATAAATTAGATATTAGGAGTGATTAAAAATTGATCTTAAATGTAAATTTTGTTTTCATTAAAGTTAACACATAATTTCTGAAAATGTGTGCCGTAGTCTGAGGACTCACAGGTTTAGATGTTCCTTAGTATTTAAGCTCAGATGTTTTGTTTTGATCTTTTCATTTGGGCTGCTCTAATGACTCCCATGAAAGACGGAGGGTGAATATTAGCAAATTACTTTCTAATCTGAGATGGTGACTTCCCATCGTTCCCTGAGTTTGTTTTCCCACAATCAAATGAGTAGGTGAGGAATGTCTATTACATGATAAAATTTTACTTAAACTATCTAAAAGTGGAATTTTAGAAAGGAAGTGCAACTTAACTTTTGTTCATCTAAATTTCAGTGATATTTCAGTATAGTAGTCCTAAGCGTTCCTGAGATTTTTCTCGTGTAAGTTAATTTCATTATTTCCATTTATAGATCTTGATATCACAGTTGACCTTTCTCTCTCTTGCAGAATATGAGCCTTTCATTCCCTTGTATAGATTCACAGCTGTAGAATTTCCACACTGGAATTCTGAGGAGCTACTATCTAATTTCCCACCATGTGGTTATTATAATGATGCATGAGTTAGACTTGACCTTAATGGAGACTGTAATTTCTAGTAGGCAGGAAAGTGTCTGTGTAACTTTGAAAGAAAGCTCTTTGGGTTAAAGAAGTGTGTTGGGAAAGTTCTAGATGGTCCAACTTCAAATGATACTTTTTAAAAAATCCAAAAATAACATTTCTTTGGCTTTTGGCCTTGTGTTGTGTGCATTGTGTTCTGTTTTGGTTCATTAACTTTTATCTTTATGAAGAACATTTTATCTGCTTGCTCAATTTGGTGGGAGAAACATGATGATGCCAAGAAAAACATACAAAGTTTGCTGTATGAGCAGTGTCACAAGGATTAACCCAGTGGTTTTCTTACCCAGGTCATGATCTTGTCAGGCCTCAGGAGCTGAGTTGGGCTGGGGTTCTGTCAGGATTTGGATGAGAGAACTTGAAGAAAATTACTGGTGGGAACCCGAAATAACATGAATTTCTAGTACAGAGGCAGCATCTTACTATGTCAGCGTGTTGCAGTGTGGCCTCAAGTGAAGTGCTTAATTCTCAAATGCAAGTCCCCAAATTCCATTGCTCTTGTTTGTCTTTCTTAGCTACAGCCTCTGCTTGGGTTTCCTGACACTGAGCTAACCTTACTTACAGTGCAGGGACATAGTGCAAAACAAGGTAACAGGGAAGGTAGAAGCAGTAGCTCTTGTTGATTGCTCTATATCAAGACTATGGCCTTGAAGTGGCTTGGGAAACCTTTAGAACCCAGAGGTGTGAGGTAACCTAAAGCACCATGGCCGCAGTGACCAGTTACACCTGGGACAGCTGCGGTTGCCCTGAAACAGGCCAGCACGTTATTGGAGCACCTGTGCTTTCTTAAAAGCCACAGAAAGATCAGTCAGTTTGTTGATCCTTGTCATTTTTCCTTATCCCTTTCCCTTCTACCCCACAGGCCCCGTATGTGCTGAGAAATGAGGGTCTCCACATTAGCCGTGGAGAGCGGGGAATTATCACCACCCAGCTGCTTGACATCCGGGATGATGACAACCCACAAGATGTGGTAGTGGAAGTGCTTGATTCTCCACACCATGGCCAGTTGCTCCAAACCCTTCGGTCCCCTGCAGCCTCTATCTCTCAGTTCCGGCTGGACGAACTCTCCAGGGGCCTTCTCCTATATGCTCATGATGGCTCTGATAGCACAGCTGATGTCACAGTCTTCCAGGCCAGTGATGGACACTCCTTCCAAAATATACTGTTCCATGTGGCAATTGGGCCCAAGGTAGGTGTCATTTCCCAAGTCAGTTTCCTGGTACTGTCAGCTTGCTTGGTGGGCCCCAGGGAGATTTTTGAGGGTGAGGTCTCAAGGTTAAAGAACATGTGTACAAGACATCAGTGACAACAGCAGACAGCATGGAGCAGAGCAGAGCCCAAGAGCGCAAGAGCAAGAGCCCAAGAGCTGTGTCTTTACTGTATAATTCTTACACAGGTCATTATCTCATATTTACATTCTTACATAGTACCATAACCAGCACATGCATGTTTACCTGTGCTAAGTCATGGTTACATAACTGTATCCCACTGTGCACCTACACTAGACTGACTAGTGGGGTCACGTCCTCAGGTGTCCTTAGCTGCCCCAGAACTTTGAAACAGTCTGAGTGGTTCCCCACAGGCACCAAGATCTGAAGTTTTGCTGTTGAAATTATTTGCAATACTCATAAAGTTAGGATATCAGTATTCATTTTTTCAAACATAATCTATTACAGAGATGATTATTAAGTATCTGTTTTGTAAGCAGCAATTTCTCTGTCTCTGTCTCTGTCTCTCTATATATGTATATATATATGTGTGTGTGTGTGTATGTATATATATGTACAAGCAACCTTCATCTGAAAGACCTGTCTGTTAAAAAAAAAAAGACAATTCCGAACCCATTTTCTTTACCTACTGCTATAAAACCTATAATCCACTGATCCTTTTGTCTCCTGCCTGAACATGATCAAGGCACTTCTGTTCTTGTGTGCCTTCCTAAAAGAGCTCATGAAATGAGGTCATCTTAATGACTCAAAGGGTTTAAATACAACTGTTTTATTAGCCCAACTGAAGTGGGATGAGGCACTCTCTTTTGTCAGTCACAGGGGTCTTTGGAAGACAGACTGAAAGCAGGTTTCTCCAAGTTGTTGTTGTGCCATCTTCTGATGTTATTTCCATATCCGTTAGCAGCTACACTTTTGTTTGAGTAATACTTATTTATTATTTTTCTTTGAATCTAGTTTTTATTGTAACCTCATCCTAACAAACAATACTTATGAAACCATAGGCTGGATGCACAGTCACATTTTTCTGAACTGTTAAAATGAATGCATTACGATTCTATAACATTTCATCCATGTGCTACATAAAATAGTGGTGGATACTACAAATGAGACAGTTATCACACTTTAGGAAGTACTGAGCTGTTCTGTGCTAATGTTCAGTACCTCTAAAAACCTCCCAAAACTTAATGATATTTTGCTGGAAGCCCTTTTCTCAATTACACCAAGAATCACTCTTTTCTGTGGTCATAAGTTGGAAACTTACTTTAAAAAAATGGAAAAAAAAAAACTTGCATTCCTAATAGCATTACCTATGGGAATGTTATTAACAATCAGCTAGCAAAATTGATTTACCGAGGGGAGTTTAAAAATCACTTGTCACTTTCTCACCAGTGATCACTCAGAATTTGCAATTGGCCCTCCTGAAGGGGAACAGCTGCCTGTAATATAGTCTGCTAACTAGTTCGTCCATCTCTTGTCTCATTATTTTCAGTTGGTGGAAACAGGGATCTTGGTGAAAGAAATAGAAGTGCAGGAAGGCTGACTATGAAATCGAGTTGGCAGATGTCCACCTTGTAGCTAATCCTAATTATCACCCTCACACAGTCACCCTGGGAGATGAGGTTTAGTTCTGGAGAGATGAAATTTAGATAGATGCAAAGAGTTTTCTTTCTTCCTTCTTAGTTTCTTTCCAAGGGTTGTATAAGACTTCAGTGCAGCCTTTCCGCCCCACCCCCACCCCAGCCTATTCGGTTTCAATTTTTGTGTTAGAAAATTCAGGGCATAGGCATTTTTCATGGAATACCTAAATATTAAAGGGGCATTTCTAGGAGTTTAGCTGCTTTAACTGCTAAAACAAAGAAAAACAGAATTTTAAGTCCTAATAAGGTACGTGCACAGCATTTGGAGTTCTTATGATACAACCTATAAGTCATGAAGGTGATTACTGAGTGTGGAATTCCTGGAGTGAGTTTAAGGTGTCACTCCTCCTTCCCTTTCCTATCCCTCTGTCCCTATAGCGCTGTGGTTACCTGTCCATGAGATGACCTCTATATGGACTGGAGCCATGAATCCAATGACCAGAGCCCCACATCCATCAGGATGTGCTAATAGTAAACCTGACTATAATACCAACAATATTATACAAGTATATACTGTTTTTCTTCTTAGGAATTCAAAATACTTTCTCTTCTATCTGTTCCTTTGATCTTTACAGTATCTTAGTGAAGATGGCTAGAAAACAAGCAAAATGAGCTTATTCCTTTTAAAGGAAATTCTGCAACTGGAAAGGGTTTTTTGTTTCATTTTTCATATGTACTGGACCCTAAAGCTTGATACGAATGATTCTTTTTTATCTTCACAATCATTCTGAGGTGTTTGTATTATTGTCTTTAATTTTCCAAAAGAGGAAACAAAAGCAAAAAGAGGTTTAAAAACAGTCTTTTTTCATGAAAGTATTTAGTGCCAGAGCTGTAGTTTTATTTCAGGTGTATCTAGCTTTTACACTTTACCAAAGACTCTTTTCATTTCAGCCTATATTTTTCGATAATTTGGTCATATATATTCTTATCCCCTTAATTCATAAAATGAAGACAATAATTTAGTCATTTCATCAGTGTCCTAGCCAAGCAAGCAAGGCCCCATGCCTTCTGGAATCTTCTGTCTGGTCTCCTACAGCTTGTTCCACCAGCTTGAAGGTGTTTATAATCATAAGTCTATTGGACGTAGGAAGAAAAATTGCCCTCAGTTGTTACAGCATCCAGTAGATACAGAGTCAGACATGATTGGTTTCACTGAAATCACCATTTCTGAAGATGGCTTGAGATTCTTAAGCCTGGGGCTACCTATAGGTCAAATTTGGAGAAGCCTGCTTACTGGCTGATATCTAGCCAGTGTCTTAAATGGAATGGCTGATGGATTTCGGTTTCATTCATAGTGAATAAAAGTACAAATTAACTCTAATATTGCACAGCAGAAAACTCATCTTATTTTTCTGATAGAAAGAAACAGAAAAAAGGAAATGTTGTGAGAGGAGGCACTGAGTTTTGCTCCTGTGCAGGGCAGAGTGAAAGGTTTCTGTATGTGTTTGTTGGATGGGCGGGCAGGGGGATGGGTGTGGTGATGTGAGTGTTCTGCTTTCCTATGGTTCTCTGTCACGTGGGAAGCACCCAGGCATCTCTGTTGATGCGGCAGTGGCTCAGCAGGGATTGAGTAGAAGGTCTATCTATTCACCTTTGTTTTTCCAGTTATAATCACTTTCCCCAAACTTGGCCCGGCAGTGAATAAACCTGACTGCCAGTTCCAGGATTCTATGCTAAGTTGCTGAGGAGAAAGTAGAACCAGGACTGAGGCCGAAACGAGTTCTGTTGGGAAAAAGAGGCAATGGAAGAAAAAAAGATTAAAAAGTAATAAAGAATGCTCTGCTGAATAGGCTTTTATTAATTGAGTGGATTACCAAACCCAAGCCTACTACAATGTGATTCTAAAGCAATTCAGAGCTAAAATGTGGGCAGGGGAAAGCCATGTTCAGTGGTGGGCTTCTCTCCACTGCTGGACTTTGAAGAAATTACCTGGTTTCCGGTAACAAAGGTACCTCTGGAAACCATACCTTTTCCCACTTTGGCAATAAATCTGATGATCTTTCTGACCTCATCTGTTGTTGTTTGAACAGTTATTTTCTGCAGTCGACTAATACTTTAATGTGAAAAGCCCTCAAGTGTCCTACTGTGAGCTGGATGGGGAATTCTATTGTTGAGAGTCCTTTCTGGCTGTGGCAATGCTAATGTGCAACGAAACGTTAAACCATACTGTGTTTTCCCTCAATTTCATTGATGCCAACCTCTCGCTGGTGGTTTTACATGGATGTAGTTTGGTAGTAATGACATTTATGAGAATTGCAAATATCAGTGGTACAAAAATGTTTATTTGTATGAAAGAGGCTAACCATTTCACGAATAAATAAATCCTTCACATCAGGGGTTTCACTTTTGGAAGGTTTGCTTAGCTTGTTCAATTCACTGATATCTCATTTGTATTCCATATGGAGCAAAAGTTCTAGATTCTTGAGCTGAAGTAACTAATGTTCATACACACATTAACAAACACAAAAGGTTCCAACTACCGCCCCCTTTCTTCCTGCATACAAATTTCTCCTCATACCCACTATGCTGCATGTTCTTTCCTTAAAGTCTACAGTGCCCCACAAGAGTAAAATTTAAAAGCTGTAGTGTAAATAAGCTCTTACCAATCAAGGCATATTTTTAGAGAATAAGAGCATGATAAGGTTGCTTTTATAGCCAACAACAATGCACTCATTTTCTATACACTGAAGTTTTAAAAACTTCTACCTTGGATATCTGGGATTTGAATGCACTAATCCAAAGCTAAAGTTTCATCATTTAAGGCCCAACTTTTAACTTAGGGGAGGTGGATATTCATTTTATTTGTGAGATTCTTCCTCCAAAGGATGGAGGATCTTCTAGTTTACAACGTTAATATTTTTACCTATAATACAATATGTAATGACTAAACTTTACTATCAGCATTTCTGTATTCCTATTGTGCTATGAAATGAATTAGAAAGACTATTTAATTTAAAGGACTGTTTCTTTTTTTTATTTAAGAGAAAAAAGACACATATAAGAAAGACAAAAAGCAAATGAGGTAAACAAAAAACAACAGCAAATCCACAACTGTAACATTATAGGTTTACAAAACAAGATGATAGGAACTTGACAATGGTTGCAATATTGTGTATTGTTACCTTCAACACGGTTGTTTACATTAACAGATATAGACATGTAAAATTGATCTAATCATATGAGTATTAATCAATCTTTCTCAATAACTAATACATTCAACAGTATAGTCATTTTAGTTATCTTATATATACATATATACAGATTTATGTCTTTTTCCTTTCCCCTTCCTTCTTTCCTCCTTTTCCCTTTCCCAGTTACTTTTGTTCTTTGAGCAGTTTTTTACCCTTACACAGTATTTATTGTAGATTTTGGATCATATACACTTTTTCAGTTTCTTACACTAGGGAGACAATACAGTATTTACACATGTGAGTTTGATTTATCTCACTTATGAGTATGGTCTTAAGTCGTGTCCATTTACTTATAAAAGTCTCAATGCAATCTTTCTTGATAGCTGAGTAGTACTCCATTGTATAAAAAATACCACATCTTTTTTATCCATTCTTTGATTGATGGGCACTTGGGTTGTTTCCAACATTTGGCTATTACAAATTGGGTTGCTCTAAACATGGGTGTGCAAATATCACTGTGGTATGATGTTTTCAATTCTTCTGGGAAAATGCCTAGAAGTGGGATAGCTGGGTCAAACGGGATCTCTAATCCTAGCTTCTTGAGGAATCTCCACATTGCTTTCCACAGTGGTTGCACCAGTCTACACTCCCATCGGCAGTGGAGAAGAGTTCCTTTTCCCCCACAGCACCCAGCATTTGTTATTGGTTGATTTTTTAATTTTGGCCATTCTTTCTGGAGATGGAATCTCAGTGTTGTTTTAATTTGCATTTCCCAAATGACCATTGATGTTGAACATGTTTTCATACATTTATTTGCCATTTGTATTTCTTCCTCTGAGAAGTGTGTATTCATCTCAGATGCCCATTTTTGGATTGGGTCCTTGAATTTTAGGGGCCTGATTTCTTTTAATTCTTTATACATTTTAGATACAAGTCCTTTGTCTGATGGACAATTGGCTAAGATATTTTCCCAATTCGTGGGTTTTCTTTTCACTGTGTTGGAGATTTCCTTTGACATGCAAAAACTTTTTAGTAAGATGAGATCCCAGTTGTTGATTCTGGGAAGTGTTTCCCGTGCAGTTTGATTTTTGTTCATGAACTCTCTGCCTACTCCTATGTCATTAAGATTTTTACCTACTCGGTCTTCCAGCAAGTTTAGTGTCACTGTTTTAATATTCAGATCTTTGATCCATTTTAACTTTATTTTGGTGCATGGTGATAGACATGGATCTAGTTTTAGTTTATGGCATATGGAAAGCCAGTTTTTTCAGCACCATTTGTTAAAGAGGCTTTCTTCCAATGTACATGTACATGGCCCCTTTGTCAAAGATGAGGTGGCTAAGTTTGTTTGTAGTTGTGGCTGTATCTTCTAATCTATTCCATTGATCTTCAGGTCTGTTTTGATTCCAGTACCATGCTGATTTTATCACAGTAGCTTTGTAATATAGTTTCAAGTATGGACTTGTGATGCCTCCTGCCTTCTCTTTGTTGCCCAGAATTGCCTTTGATATTCTGGGTCTTTTCTGGTTCCAGATGAATTTCAGGAGTGCTTTCTCTAGCTCTGTGAGGTAGGCAGGTGGTATTTTGATTGGGATTGCATTAAATCTGCATAACAATTTTGGGAGAACAGCCATTTTCACGATGTTTGTTTTTCCTATCCATGAACAGGGAATATCTTTCCATTTTCTGAAATCTTCTTCAATTTCCTTTTTCAGAGTAATATAATTTTCACTGTATAGATCTTTTACTTCCTTTGTTAGATTGATTCTTAAATATTTCATTTTTTGGATGTTATGGTGAAGGGTGTGGTTTCCCTTATTTCTCTGTCAGTGACTTTGTTGTTTGTGTACAGGAATGCTATTGAATTTTGAGTGTTGACCTTATATCCAGCAACATTACTGAATTTGGTTATTACATCTAGAAGTTTTTTAATGGATTTTTGGGGGCCTTCTATGTAGAGTACCATACCATCTGCAAATAATGATAATTTTACGTCTTCCTTTCCTATCTTTATTGCTTTTATTTCGCTCTCTTGTCTAATTGCTCTGGCTAATGTTTCCAGAACTGTATTGAATAGGAGTGTCTTGTTCCTGATTTTAAGTTGAAAGTTTTCAGTTTTTGTTCATTTAGTAAGATGTTGGCTGTTGGCTTATGATATATGGCTTTTATCAGGTTGAGGTAGAGACCATCTATTCCAATTTTCTCTAGGGTTTTTATCATGAATGGGTGTTGGATTTTGTCAAAAGCTTTTTCTGCATCTATTGAGATGATCTTGTGGTTCTTGTCCTTGGCCCTGTCGATATGGTGTATTACATTTATTGATTTGCATATGTTGAACCATCCCTGCATTCCTGGGATGAATCCCACTTGATCATGGTGTATAATCTTCATGATAACTTGCTGTATTCTATTTGCCAGTATTTTATTGAGGATTTTTGCATCTATGTTCATGAGGGAGATTGGCCTGTAATTTTCTTTTTTGGTTGAGTCTTTCTCTGGTTTTGATATTAGGGTAATACTTGTTTCCAGGAATCAGTTAGGAGACTTGCTTCCCTTTCAATTTCACTGAAGAGTTTGAGAAGTGTTGGCATTAAGTCTTCCCTAAATTTCTTGTAAAATTCAGCAGTGACCTGGGCTTTTTTTTTCGTTGGTAAGATTCTAATTACATTTTCAATTTCATTAGCTGAAGTTGGGTTATTCAGCAGTTTTACATCTTCTTGATTTAGCTTTGGTATTTCATAGGTTTGTAGGAATCTGTCCATTTCTTCTGTGTTATCAAATCTATGTGAGTAAAGGTTTTCAAAGTAGGTATTGATGATCTTCTGTATTTCCACAGAAAGTAGTGATTTCACCCTTTTCATTTCTTATTACATGAATCTGAGTTTTTTCTTTCCTCTTTTTGATAAGGTTGGCTAGGGGTTTATCAATTTTATTTACTCTTTCAAAGAACCAACTTTTTGGTTCATTTATTCTTTGTATGGTTTTCTTACTTTCAATTGCATTCATTTCTGCTCTGATCTTGATAATTTCCTTCATTCTTTGGGCTTTAGACCTGATTTACTCTTCTTTTTCTAGAAGTTTGAGGTGCATCATTATGTTGTTTATGTGTGTTCTTTCCATTTTCCTGATGGGAGTTTAGTGCTATAAATTTCCCTCTGAGGTCTCCTTTCATTGTGTCCCACAGGTTCCGGTAATTTGTATTTGCATTTTCATTCAATTGTAGATATTGTTTAATTTCTTCTTTAATTTGTTCTGTGACCCATTGATTGTTTAGGAGAGTATTATTTCATTTCCATGTGTTTATGGGGTTCTTGTGGGGTTTTTTGTCATTCATTTCTAATTTTACTGTGCTATGGTCAGATAATATGTATGGAATTGTTTCAATTCCTTTGCATTTACTTAAGCTTGTTTTGTGGACCAGTATATGATCTATTTTAGAGAGAATGACCCATGTGCAGCTGAGAAGAATGTGTATTCTGATGTTGATGGGTGGAACACTTGGTACACATCTACTAGGTCCATTTGTTCACAGGTTTGATTCAGTTCTGTTATTTCTTTGCTGATTTTTTGTTTGGTTGATCTGTCTCTCTGTGACAGTGGGGTGTTAAGGTCCCCTGTTATAACTGTATTATTGTTTTTTTTGGTTTTTCATGTCTATTAAGAATTGTCTTACATAGTTGGGTGCTCCCATATTCGGTGCATATATATTTATGATTGTAATCTCTTCCTCTTGAAGTTTTCCCCTAACAAGTGCATAGTGACCTTCTTTATCTCTTTTGATCATTTTCGGTTTGAAGTTCATGTTGTTTGCAAATATAATAGCTACCCCTGCTTTTTTCTGGGTTCCTGTTGCATGGAGTATTGTTTTCCAGCCTTTGATTTTTAGTCTGTGAGTTTCCTTTTGAGTTAAATGTGTTTCTTGTACACAGAATATTGTTGGATTTTGTTTCTCTTTTTTCTTTCTTTTTTTTTTTTTTTTTCCTATGGCACTGGGGATCGAACTCACAGCCTCACGCCTACCAGACAGGCACTTAAGCCACTGAGCCAAACTCCCAGCCCTAGTTTTTCAGGGCAGGCTCACACTATGTAGCTCAAGCCGGCCTTGTGCTCACGTTGTAGCCCAAGCCAGCCTCAAACTCACAATGCTCCACCTACTTCAGCCTGCCAAGTGCTGGGATTAAAGGCATACACCACCACGCCCGGCTTAGATTTTGTTTCTTTACCCACTCTGCCAGTCTGTTTCTTTTTATTGGTGAGTTGAGACCATTTACATTGATTGATATAACTGATATGTACTGACTCATCCTTGTCATGGTACCTTTCTGTTGTTAGTTTTCTACATTTTCTGTTTAATTATTTGCTCTGCTTAGTGGTTTCCTTTTGTTGTTGTTAACATTGTAGCTATCTTTGTCTCTTTCTAGAGTGTCTTTCAGTACTCTTTGTAGTGTTGGTTTGGTGGCCATAAATTTCTTCAGTTGTTCTTTGTCATGGAAGTATCTTATTTCCCCATCAATTTTTAAAGATAGTTTTGCAGGATACATCAATCTGGGTTGAAAGTTGTTTTCTTTCAGGATTTGAAGTACTTCACTCCAGACTCTTCTTGACTTAAAGGTTTGTGTTGAGAAGTCTGCCATGATTCTGATAGGCTTTCCTTCATAGGTGATCTGTTTCTTTTCTCTGACAGCTTTTAGTATTTTGTTCTTGTGCTGAATTTCTGATAGCCTAATTATTATATGTCTGGGTGAAGATTTATCTTGGTTGTGGTTAATTGGGGTTCTGTATGCCTCACTTACCTGTATATCAAATTGTCTTCCCATGTTTGGAAAATCTTCTGCTAGTATTTCTGCAGATACTTTGCTGGTCATTAGTATTGACCCCTGCTTTTTCACTGATGCCTATTAATCTTATGTTATTTCTCTTGGCTTCATCTTGCAACTATTGAATTGTCGTTTCCTGGTTCCTTGTTATTTTTTAAAAGATCTTTTCTTTCATGATCATAAGCTTCCATGCTGGTTTCAAGGTCTGAGATTCTATCTTCAGCTTCATTCAAGTGGTTTTGCCAACTTTTCCATGGAATTTTTCATTCCTGAATTTTCCTTTGAATCTGTTTCATGCATTCTATTTGTGTCTTATATTGTTCATTCAAATTTTGCATCATTTTCTTATGTTCTTCTGTTTTTTACCTTGATCTTCTTTAGATACACACAGCATTTCTTTCATAATGATTGTCATTTCATATTTTAGCTGGGAGATTATTTCTGATTTGAGTTTCTCTATAGCTTCATGGAGTTGTTTATTTACTTCATTTGCTACCATTTCAGAGAGTTCAGTTGTGTGACTCCCAGTATCTTCCATTTCAGCATCTCTCGGGTTTGTTCTCAGTGGGCTGAGGAATTGAGACACCTTCTCACTCTTTCATTTTGTCATTTTCTTCTGGGACCTGTGTGGTTGGGCCAGCAGCCTCCTGATGGACTGCACTGGAACACTGGGCTAGGTAGGGCTTCAATCCTTCAATATCCCCATGGCCAGCTGTGGCACACCCCCAGACTATGGTGCTGGATCCTTTCGTTCTGTGGTTTGTGAGGCTGACCACATTTTCCCCTGATGTACTTTGTTGTGTTGCTCTGGGATGCTGGGTTGGACAAAGTTTGTAACCTCCCTGTAGTTAGCAGGGTAACACCCCTGGAACTTGCTGCCGGGGCCTAGAACCAGCTGTGTAGCATTCAGAACCCCCACGTCCCAAGTGGCTAGCAGAGATGCAGCCCTAAGGTGTGTCACTGGACCTTCAGCCTGGCTGGGTGGAGTGTGGAATCTCCGGGACCCAGGTGGCTAGACAGAGCAAACCCCGGAGTGTGGCACCACCAGGACCTTGCATCTGCCTGCAAGGAGTTCAGAGCCTCTGGAACAAGGGGCAAGCCTGGGCAAGTCCCAGGAGTATAGTGCCGGGGCCTTGCTCCTGGTTGGGCAGGTTCACAACCTCTAGGACCTGCCATGCAGCCTCACCCCTGACCAATGGAGCTCGCGCCTTGTGCTCTGATGGGCAGAGCTCAAGTTCTCTAAGGCCGGGCAGCTACGCTGGCCTCTCCCTGATGAGCAGCTCTAGGCTGGGCTGGGCTCAGTACCTCTGTGTCCTGTGAGGCTGACCGGGTGTTCCCCTGACAGCTTGCGCTGAGACGGTAGGCTGGGTAGAGCTTGATCCTCTGTGCAGCTAGTGAAGGCACACTCCCGGAGTGTGTTGCTGGACCCTCCACCTTACTGGGTTGGGGTCAGAACCACCAGGACCCAGGTGACTAGGTGGAGCACACCCTGGCACCACCCGGACCTTGTGTCTGGCTGTGAGTAGTTCAGAGCCTATGGAGCCTAAAGCACTGTTTTAATCATGCCCTCGATTTTACTTGTTGGGATTTCATTGCCTGCTAATATTTCTGGAGGATATGTAAAACATCACTGGCAGGAGATTGTACAACTAATAATACAGTTAATTTCTTAAGTTGTCAAGGAAATATGCAGGAGAAAAACTATTAGGAGATTTTAAAAAAATACATAAATGTCAGACTGTTGGGGAAGTAAGATTAAAATCTGGCTTTAGGGATACTTTAGCTATAGGAAAGATGGTGTATAACCTTCTATCTATCTCTTCTTGAATATTCCCATACCCTCCCCCCAAAAAAAGCAACAAAAAGAACCATCATGATGAAATGAAGACTTCTTTTTTAACTACTTGATTGATATATGATTAATATGTATAAGGCTCCTTATATCAATCAGTTTAGAGATATGCACACACCTATACTACCATCACCACTTCAAAGTTATAAACACCATAATCTCTCAAAACTTCTCCACAATCCCTCTAATATTATTTCTCATCTTTATGGTAGGATCACTAAGCAAGATCATCCTCTTAGCAAACATATAGTATTGCTAGCCATAGCTACTATGCTGTATCGATTTCCAGAGTTTATGTTGAAGAACTGAAACTATCCTTTGCCTATTGTACCCCCTACCAATTATCATTCTACTCTATGGTTCTATGAGTTTTACTGTTTTAGATTCCACATATAAGCAACATCATGCAGTTTTTGTCTCTGTGGCTGGCTTATTTCACTTAGCTGAATGTCCTTTTCCAGGTCTATCCATATTGTCTCAAATGCAGGATTTCTTTCTTTTTTAAAGGCTGAATAGTATTTTATTTACCTTTGTGATTTGATTTTTTTCCCCTAGTGGTTTGTATCATTCTTTTCTTTTCCTCTTTTGTATATCTGCTGAAGATTGTTTGTGATCACTAGGAGGCTCACATAAAATATAGTAGTCCATTTTAAGCAATAATTCAGTCCTATCCAAAACTCTCCACTTTTACTTCTCCCTGCTTTTCACTGTTTTATCTTATTGATGTCACAGTTTATCTCTGTATCATAAATACATTAGCATATTCCTATAGTTATAGTTGTATCTAATATTTTTCTTTTAACTTTTACACTGCAGCAATAATGGTGAAACTTCTAGAGCTTTCAGTGATACAAACAGCTTGTGCATGGGTAGCCATACGTTCACCACCACTACACTAGAGTCCTAATACTGAACATAGTGAAATGCTATGTAAATAGTAGTTGTATTGTATAGGACATGAGTAGGAAGAAAAGCATGCATCTTCAGAATAGACAGAATCTTTTTCTGAAAATTATTGATTTGCATTTGACTGAACCCATGGATAGGGGACCTGTGTATAAACAAGTTCAACCGTACTTTTCTCTAGCAGTGAGTTTTCTCCTGTTGTGTGTCTTCATATTGTTGATTAATGTCCTTCCATTTCAACTGGAAGAACTCTAGCATTTCTTGAGAGACAAGGTTAGTGACAATGAACTCTATGAGCTTTAGTTTCTTTGGAAAGTTTTGATCCCTTCTTCCTTTCTGAATGACGGCTTTGCTGGTAAATTAGTCCTGATGGTAATTGTATTTTGGGATAGCGTTTTGAGTATTTTGTTCCACTCTTCTGGCCCACAGGGCTCTGCTAAGTTATCTACTGATAGTTATGTGGGGTTCCGTTGTATTTGATGGGTTACTTTTATCTTGCTGCTTTCAAAATTAGCTTTTTGTCATCAATTTTTGAACTTTAATGTGTCTCCATGAGGATGTATTTATGACCAATTTGTTTGAAATACTTTGGGCTTCACTGATCTGGATGTTTGTTTTGCTCCATAGATTTAGAAAGTTTTTGTCATTATTTCTTCAAATATTCTTTTTGTTCTTTTGTCTCCCTGAGTCAGCAATTTCAAATGCTCTCTCTACAACGTCACTGATTGTCTTTTCTCTTGATGGAGCCTGCTGTGGAAGCTCTATTAATGTTTTCATGTTAATCATTTCATTCTTCAGTTCCAGAATTTGTTTGGTTCTTTTTAATGTCTTCTATCTTTTTGTTTATTGAACTTTTCATTTTGTTCATGTATTGCCAACCTGATTTTTGTTTAGTTTTCTACCTGTTCTCTTGGCTCTCATTGTACTTCCTTGAGATTATTGTTTTTGCATTCTTTGTCGGGAAATTCACAGATCTCCAACTTTTTCCTTTTTTTCCTTTTCTCAGGACAAGGAATCAAACCCAGGACCTCACACATGCTAGGCAAGTGCTCTGCTACTGAGCTACACTCCAACTCATAGATCTGCATTTTGAAGGGACCAGCCACTGTAGCTTTAGTTTTTTCAGTGTCCTGTTCCCTTGATTTTTCTGTGTGCTCTTCGCAGCCTTATGTTGCTTTTAGCATTTGAAGGAATGGTCACCTCCAGTCACCACAGCTGAAGGTTGTGGAAGTCTCTTAGACCTTGTCTCTGATATGCACACTCTTTTTGTTCCTTCTTTGTGGGAAATCTTGAGATTGTGGACTTTCTTTGAAACTACAAAGCTGAGCTGCGTGCTGAAAGCCTTCCTTGTATTTTTTCCTATGGCCATGTCCTGATGTGTTCAAGGTTATTTGATATCTGTGTGCTGTCTGAAAGGAGTTCACTTTCACTGACTGTGGGGGAGCATGGGTCACTGGCTATAGGAGAGGGGTGTGATGGGAGTACTTACCAGCTAGTTGAGGTATCTAAGCTGAGGCATCTTCTTGATGAATTCCATGAACTGTTAGTAGAATTTTCAGCTCTTTGTTGAGATCTGCAAGGCTGTTACTGTGAGCTCCCCTCCCTACACCTTTCCCTGCTCCTAGCAGTCTTCAGATTATAGACCAGGTCAGACTCCTCAATTGCCCATGGGGTAAGGAACAGAAGTGGGCCTCTTGGGCATTGTCCCAAAAGGGTGAGGAGTCAGGGCACTCACTTTTCTCTCACTTTCCCCCTCTGGAGATCACATGGATGTCTCATAAACCTAAGCTGAAAGAGACACTTGAAGGAGAGAGTGATATGGATAAAGTATATTTTTAGCTGTGATCTTCTTCATAGCATCTGTTCTTGGATTTCACTCCACCAAGGTGCTGAAACCTGGCTGGACTCCTGGACTCCCATGAAAATATTGCTATCTTTGCATGATTGTTAAAATTAAGGTGTTCATGGGGATGTAGCTCAGTAATAGCATGCTTACCTAACATGTGCAAGGACATGGGTTCAATCAAGTGCAAATCAATCAATCAATCAGTGAACTGATGAGTCAGTGAATAAGTAAATAAGTAAGGGTTTTTGTTGGAACTTGCAGGCTATACCTCCTGTTTTGCCATCTCATTGATATTGAAGAATTATACTTCATCTAGTAAATGTTGTTTATTAAGTGCTGAAGGTAATAATTCAGATATAGAAACATATATATTATCCTAATTTAAACATAAATAGTCTAAGCAATTTTTTGAGACAGGATCTTGCTATGCAGTCCAGGCTGGCCTTGAACTCACCATGTAGCGCAGGGTAACCTCAGACTCACAAGGATCCTCCTGCCTCAACCTGCCAAGTGCTGGAATTAAGGGCATGTGCCGCCATACCTGGTTAAACATAATTATTCTAAAAGACCCACCTGCAAACCACGTGAGCATTGCAGTGAGCCCTGGGCCACCTTCTCACACATTGACATGCCTGCACCTCTTCTGGGAACTTTTTAAAATTCAAATTCTAACTCAGGAAGTCTCTTTCAGAACACCTAGTATGGGCCTGAGGTTCTATATATCTTACTGAGCTTTTGGTGCTGTTCTTCTGTAAACACTGAGTTGCAAGTTCTACTGCCTCCTACATACTTACACTCACACATGAGTTTTAGAAAATTATATTGGTAAAATCAAGCCAGGGAGGCCCTAGAGAGCCCTTTGGGGGACGCGCATTCAGATCACAGAGTCTGCTTGCTTGGAATATGAAAAACTACATTGCCTATTTAGTCCAATAATAAAGTTATTGCTGCATAATTGAGCTCTGCAACTGAAATCAAGGTTGACTGGGCTACTGCCATTAGGAATATTTCTAGCAATTTGGAAACCTGGGCCCAAGTGTATCATGCTATGTGAAATTCTGCTGGAGTTAGAGCCCTTTCTCCTACAGTTCTGGCAGATTCTATGTAAAGTTTCTGCCACAAATTTGATGTTTTTATAAATAATATGCTGTATCTATTGTGAAAAGAGAAAATTCTCTGAGATTTTGCCCCTGAGCACCAACCAGGATAAAAAGTACCTATGTCGCTGTTTTCCTGAGTAGTGTGACTTGGTTTCCTATTATAAATGCTCAAATAACCATGAGTACCTTAATGAGAAGTGACACTGTCAAGTGCCAAGTGACGGCAAAAGAATGATTGTTGTCTTTTCTTTTGGATAGTCTGTTCCTGCCAGTGCTGTTTGCACTGTTATTAGTACACTTGAAAGTAATAACAATTTAGAAAACCACTCCCTTTTGAAACACCCTGTTTTAAAATATCAGATTCACTGATTTTTGGAGTATTGAAATAAACTGAACACAAGGCATTGGTATCCTCACTAATCTCATTCTACAGAAAATGTCAATGATGAGGCTCAGGAAGAGGGTGCACGCTTTGTAAATCAGGAGTGGCAGCACTTTTTAATGACATTAGCTTTAGCAATTAAAAAGGTTGCCTCCTTGGGAGCATCAAATAGGTGATTTCATCCAGCCAGCTACTCCCAACTGTGGCTACTTCACTTTCAATCAACCATCAGGCCCATCAATTCTGTGTCTGTAGTCATTCTGAAATGTGTTGCTAATCATTCATTCCCACTGTCTTTGCTCTCTCACAGGCCTTCCCTCCCCTGAGCCAGTGCAAGAACTTGTTAAACAATTTCTGCAGCGCCGAGTTCATCCCAGTACTGGTCACCTCCTTTCCTTACCCTTGGAGTCTGTCTTTCAGACTGATCATCCCATCTGTCTGATTGTCTTCTTTCCGTCTCTGAAGTTTTCTGCTTTCTTGATAGGGCCTGTCAGAGAAGTTGATTCTACACCTTGCTATCTTTCCTTAAGACAGTCTCACTTTTTCTCCACACTTCCCCTGCCTCCCTAAGCTCTACTAGTGCCAAACACTCAGACATTTTATTAAACACACAGTGTATTATCTCTCATCTTTGCCTTTGGTGAAATCTGTTTCTTTGTTTCTCTACTTAGAAAATCTGATTTTTTTATTATTTGACCAGGCATTGATATTTCCTTAGGAAAACCCTCCTGAAACCTCCTTGCTCTACTTGTAACAGAAAATAGACCCTCCAGTCAGTAACTTCAGTTTGTTAGTTGCCCAGGTAATAGTTCCTGTTCTAGTTCCAGTTGATCCTGTCTCTTAAAAACAGCTGATCACTATGATGCACACTGTATAAGCCAGTCTCCAATTGACAAGCCATCCTGCCTCTGTACTTCCTGCTTGTTTATTTCACATAAGCCACAGACCACCAGAGGTCAAGGCTGATATTCTGGGAATAATCTTGATCATTGTCCATTGATGTAAAATAAATCTGCATCCAAACACTGGGTATCATTTTGGTGTTTCTGCTTGCCATTGCATGTGGTGCATTGGCTGGGAAGACCTACTATGCTGACCTGTTTGGTCACTGGTTGTGGCCCTCGAGGAAAGAGCAAGGACATCTCCAGGTCCCGATGGGAAAGTGTACCCTCCAGATTTCTCAGAAGTCTGGAATAGGATTCGTGGTTTCCCACTCAAGTTGCTCATATTGGTCCCCAAAGGGAGGAAGATGCAATCTGTCTGTCTGTCTATCTATCTGCTTGCCTGTCTAATTCTGATAAGACTCCCTGGGGCACTCCAGTTAATCAGTCTATCAGTCCTGCTAAGTTTAAGCAGAAGAAGACCTTGATCAACTCGTTAGTTAAGGTCACTCTCATGGGAAGGTAGGTTGGAAAGCATAACCTCTGAGTGCCTGGTGAATGATTGTGTGAGTGAGTGGAACAGATAGCATAAGCAATAGGCTGCTCTGTCTGTGCACCAAGACTGAGAAGCACTGGTTGTCATGGCTGTTTGGGCCCTCATCCATATTTCCATGGCCATCGACATATGGCATAATGAAAGCCTCTCACCCTCCTTAGCTATGTTGTGCCTAAGTCCCCATGAGGAGTGTGGCCAGGTGGGTATCTGAATGGTCTCTCTTTGAGGGGCACCCACCCTTTGTCTGTTTCACCATCATTCAAGGATACATGATACATATGTAGGGAGCCAGAGATGTGAATTAATGTCAAAACCCACAGTCCCTGATTGCAGGAAAAGGGCTTTTACAGAGTTAAAAAAAAAAAAAAAAAAAAAAAAAAAAAAAAAAAAAAAAAAAAAAAAAAAAAAAAAAAAAAAAAAAAAAAAAAAAAAAAAAAAAAACACCAAACTGTTCCCTGTATCTCAAAGAGAAAAAAAGAAAAAAGAGAACCATTCTTCCTGAGAATTCCACCTTGGCATCCTTGTCAGCTGCTGCAGTTGTGGCCAACACATATAACTTCACTCCCAACTCCTGACTTGTCTACTTCCAGCCAGTTGAACTGGCTCCAGCTAGCCGTTCAGCCACAGAGGCCCTTCCTTCAGAGCCTTCTGCTTACATGCTATCGTGGTCAGATGGTGTCATCTAACACCCACCTGAGATGTTTGTCAACAGTTCTTTCTGAGTTAAACATTTTGACTGAGGAAAAATTGGACTGTCAGCCCTGACAAATGATTTACACACTGTCAGGCCTGAATAGATAGGACAAACCAAGCTCTATAACATTGAGCCCTCAAGAACCCATGGTCATTGCAAAACTTGGGGTCAAACCTGTGACCTTCCTGGTAGACAAAGAAACAGAACTTTCTGCCTTCAAAAGTTCCCTCTGTCAAAAATTTACCATCACCAGGGTAACGGGTACTCTTGCCTTGCCCTGCTTTTGCCAGACACAAACTTATAACCTAGAAGGACATCTTCTTCACACCAAGCCAGTCAGCTGCACTCTCATTTAACACTGCACTTTCAACTTTGACTCTTCTCTGAGAGAAAAATGATGCCTACATCAGCCTGAGACAGATAATCACAATCCTAAAGTTCTGAAAACTTGTCTCCCATTGGTATAGGCTAAAGACTTGCCTCTAGTCCTGGACATCAACCGTGCCACCTCACAGCAACCCACATTGTTATCAGGCATCACAGAAAGCACAAACAATCATCCAGCCACACATCAGCCTGACAGAATATTAATAACCTTGGGCAAGATCTCCATGTTGTTAGCAATGCAGAAAAGATGCCTTCCTCTGCTTGCAAGTTGCTCCCATAAGCCCCTTCAACTGGGAAAACCCTGAGACAAAAGGCCAACTCACTTGGACTCAATTGCCATAAGGGGTTAAAAACTCTCCTACTATTTTCAGGGAGGCTCTGATGACAGATTTGGCTCCATCACAGTCCCCAAGCAAACTGTAGAGACTGTCAAACTGCTAAAATACACCTCTCCTGCCTATAAAGCCAGTTCAAGATGTCCAAGTGTTGCCACAATTGCCCTCCATGTACATTGCCTCAGTCTTCTGCCACCCACAACCTGATGGTACACCTGCCTGGACCTCAGAATGCCCTCTTCTGCCTTCAGTTGGCTCCAGTCAGTCTGCCCCTCTTCACAACTGACCTGGACTCAACCTCCCAGAGGTTGAAATCCTTGTTTACCCTCTTTGGAGAAACCCTCACAACTGACCTCACTAGTTTCCCAGAAAGACACCCAAGCTGCCTGCTGGAAAGACACCAGAACTCCACTACAATATTTGGCAGAAACTGGTTACAGGAAAAAAAAAAAAAAAAAAAAAAAGAAAGAAAGAAAGAAAGAAAGAAAGAAAGAAGCCAAACACAAAAATCATAAAACTACATACAATTTATGACCAGTTAAAGGATCAGCTATATCTGTAGATAACCCAGGTACATATTAACTGCCTCTACAAGCTTCAGGAATTCAACTTTAGATTCACTGAAAAATTTACCTGGACAGCTCCTCTGGGGCTCACCCTGAAGGGACAACATACTTAAAACCTTGCTCCTGTCAGTCTGGACACTGGCAGGTCAACACATGGCTGAAGCTCGAGGACAGTGTTCACAGAATTCCAAGTGTGAGTCCTTTTTCCGGTTCCCTCCCATATGCACTTGATATTGTGTTATCCTGCTTGGTTCTTGCTCCCTACCCTCTTTACTGATTGTAACCTTTGCCTTGGTCTTGTGGACAGTTGCCCCAGAGGGATGAAAGGCAACCAGTAAGGCTGTTTTCCTTACTCTTTGTACAGTTGTTAGTCAGACTTACTATTTTAAATTGTCTTCCTCGTATAAAAAGCCTAAGGCTATCAGTTATAATTAGAAAATATTTGTTGTTACTAACGTGCTGACATTTAATGTTGGGGTCTGTTTAACTTAATCATGGGAAACCAAATTGCCACACCCCAAGCACCTGCTGAGTTTTGCCTGATAAAAACTGACATCTGGGAGGTAATTCAGTCTACAGTCTGAAATGGACAAAGCCCGGTAATTCTCAGATTTGATCTTTGCCAAATTATTACTATTCCAGACACATGGATACCCTCTTGTCAAAAAGGGCCCAGAGGAACCCATGGGGAATCCACTCTGGCAGCCTTTGATTCCTATCTGTGCCCTGGAGACAAATATGGACACACAGGCTGCAGATCCAGAATGGAATACAGCTGCCCTCCTGGGAATGTGCATCCATAGCCTCCTGTTGAGGGGGGCCCAATGATAATAGAAACAGACCACCTTAAGGTCACCCCTCAATTAGGCGAACAAGAATAACAAAGAGGAGTTTGTAATGCCCTAGGGGAAAACTGCTCTTTCTATGTTAATGTCTGGAATAGTCCAAGAAGGTTTGCAACAATTACAAGAGAAGTTAGATAACTGCACTCAAGATCAAAACCAGAAACAGGGATGATACCATGGTTTATCTGACTTGGGACCATGGTTGAAACCCCTTTTGGGACTTCTGACATCCTTTATATTAATTGCCCTGATAGGGCCCTGCCTGATTAATTGGATTACATAAGTGAAGAGCTGCCCTTTCTTATGCAGCATTATTATTTTTTTTATAGAGGAAAAAACCCACAGAAAACAAAAACAAAAAAGAGACAAACAACAACTACAACAACAAAAGGCTCAAAACAATAACAATGTAGGTTTCAAAAGATGATAGGAATTTAACAATGGGTGTTATATTACATGTTGTTATCTTCAAAAGAGTTGCTCAAATAAGATATAAAGAACAGCCCCAACATTGAAAAAGATTTTTCTGAGCAACGACAAGAGGGGGAAATGAAAGAGAAAAACTATGCAAGAGAAATTGTTCTTTTAAAAATTTGTTCTTTTGAAACTGCCTAGTTCTGTAACTGCTTTAAGGCTTTGTAATTACTTTCTTGACCTCTGTAACCACGAAAGCGTAACCAAACGTGCAAGATAACTGATTGTACCATTGTACCAAGCTTGTACCCTTGTAACTGATGGTCTCACTTCCTAGCTAATCAGAAGAACTGCAGGCTGTTCTGTCTTGCCTTTGTACCACATTTGTACCTCCTGCTTGTGCATCATATAAAAGCCCTAGACCACCAGAGATCAGGACCTGATATTCTGGGAATGATCCTGATCAGTGCTTGTCGATGTAAATAAATCTGCCTCCAAATCCTGGATATCGTTTTAGTGTTTCTGCTTGCCATTGTAGTATAAACCCCAAATTTAGCAGTACAGGCATGCAATTAAGATTTTTTTCTCATGGTTTAGAACCAAGGTAATATATACTACTTAATGTTAAGCATAAATTTAAAGACAGGCTTAAGGCTTTACTCTGCTGATCTGAAAAAAGGATTTGGGTGGGGAAATCCAAGTATTATAGAGCTCTACTTGTGAAGGAACAATCTTCAAAAAATTCTCACTGATGACTACCTCCAATTATTAGGCACAAACTGCAGAGAGAAGGGAACTACTAGGCCTAATTCTATAAACTAACATGTTCATGCTTGCATGTCTTCATATTTGGTCAGTCTTTGCATTTGAAGAGAAAGAAGGCTGTTAGGATCAACAAGAGTGGCTACAATATAAATGTCTAGCCAATGCTGTTTTGGCTTATAAATCTAAAGAAAAATGATCCCAGAAGAAGGGTAAAGGAGGAGAACAAGGACCAAGTAACTGATTTTGTTTTTAAAAAAATTAAAACTAAAAGAAACAGCTTTCCTTCACTCCCTTGTCAGAGTCAACTTAAGGGAAATCCTATAATAAGGAAAATAAATCACAAACTCCTGGTGAAAAAACTTTCAGTGTTGGGGACCTTAGCTAGGACCCCTGACAGCCCTGATGTTATTGCTTCTAGTTGGGCCTTGTCTCAAAAGGTCACATGTTATATGCCCAGCAAAGATTTTCCAGGGAAACTAAAGGAGGGGCAGAATGTAACAGAAAATGCCCCCCACAACCAGTATACTTCAGTTTGTTAGTTGCCCAGGTAATAGTTCCTGTTCCAGTTCTGGTTGCTCCTGTCTTTTAAAACCGGCTGGTCATTGTGATGCACAGCTGGTCGCTGTGATGCACAGTGCATAAACCAATCTCCAATTGACAAGCCATTCTACCTCTTTACTTCCTCTTGCTTACCTCATGTAAGCCCTAGACCACCAGAGATCAAGATCTGATATTCTGAGAATGATCCTGATCAGTGCCCATCAGTATAAAATAAATCTGCCTCCAAACCCAGGGTGTCGTTGCAGTGTTTCTGCTTGTCGTCACATACTCTTACACACTCTCTGCTCAAGCTTCATATAGAAGACGTTTTGATGGAAGCATTCTATCTACTCTTGTGTTTCTCTCACCAGTCTAAGTTCTGAAATTGAAATTTGTTCAGACACTCTGTGTATTTCAGTTCTCTAGCAAAGGGACTGGCATATAATAAATGCTCAAAGAGTAACTGTCTGGAGCATGGTAGATCATGAGCACAGAAGGACAGGTAGACGGACAAATGAAAGAAAGCAATGGAGAGAATTAGTCTTCCCAATGATGTAAACAGTTTGTTTATGACAGATTTAAAGAAAAAGCAGGATATATACATGTGTATATTATCTACACAATAGTTTATAGTATGTGTAAGCTATGAATCTCTCTTTCTTATTAGATGATCTTCTGCAACAACAGGACTTGATAACTTATGTTTTGAAGGATTAATGTTTTCTTACTAGTCCTAATTCTGCACTTTTTCCTTGTTCTAGAATGATGGGGCTCTTCAGCTGGTGGCTAATTCAATGGTGTGGGTTCCGGAAGGAGGCATGCTGCAGATCACCAACAGAATCTTACAGGCTGAGGCTCCAGGTGCCAGCCCAGACAGTATTGTCTACAATATTACAGAAGGCCACCCCCAATTTGGTAATTCCTTTTTTCCTTTGGCACAATTTCTTCTGGGCATTCAGCAGTCTGAGATGTGAGTTTAGATAATGCCATAGAGCAAGGCTGCGATTCAAGTGAAATAGGCTTTCAGCACTTCATAAGTCTCTTTTAAAAATAGAGTAATTGTGATACCTGTGATTGTATATACTTGCTACCTGGTGTAGTAAATTTGAAAAGTACATTATGTGTAAGACCTGCAACTTAAATTTCTAGGTAACTTCATTTTGCACATGAGATAACGGGGAAACCAGCTCACTGAAAGCCACCTACTGGGTGACAGATGTCAGTTTAACTCTACCTTGTGCCCTTCTCAGATCATCATCAGAATTATTCTTTTTTTTTTTTTTTTTTTTTTTTTTTTTTGCGGCACCGGGGATCGAACTCACGACTTTGCACCTGCCAGTCAGGCGCTTAAGCCATCGAGCCAAACTCCTGGCCCTAGTTTTTTGAGGCAGGGTCACACTGTGTAGCTCAGACCAGCCATCAGAATTATTCTTGATGAAACTTTAAAACATAATTACATAAGGGCATTTTTCAGTGCTCTCCATTGTTACTTCTTCTAGCAAGGGAAAAGAATACAGTAACTTGAGAAATTCTTCATTTTCATCACCTAGAATCGCTGAATAAAATATAGCAGAATGATTAGATGTTCACAGCGAACCTCCCAGAGCTAGAGAATCTCCTGGTGCTGTAAGAGGCAGTGCCAAGGGTTGGTCTGTGCCAGCACAGCTTCTCTGAGCAGGTGATGTGTGTCCCATAACCTGGGACTGAGGTGGAGAGGCACCTGGACACACAGGGAGTTGGAAAGAAGGTCCTCCCTGAAATCAGGACTCTGAAGAGACATTCCTTCACTTAGAATGACAGAATGGGGAACAAGAAGGTCACCAGTAGAGACAGACGGCAGAAAAACCCAGGGTTCACAGTAGAGCAAAAAGTCTATTGAGAATGTGGAACTTCATGCCCATTTCTCTGGCAGATCCTGGATTAAATTATACTACATGCCTTGTTTAAGAGACACAAAACTGAGACATTATGTGAACATTAATCTCAGCTCAGTGATACCTCTTAGGTCCCTTGCAGAAGGTTAGTGGAGGAGGTCCCTTGCAGAAGGCCTACCCTCAACTCTGCCGCACACGATGCTCACAGATGAAGCCACCGAGGAGGAGCACAGTGTGTAAGACCACAGGACATACGAGGTGTCAGTCTGTAGTGCTATAATCAAAACGAAGAAGAGGATTGAAACCTCATTGGCACTGGGGGTCGAACTCACAACCTCGCACCTGCCAGGGCAGGTGCTTAAGCCACTGAGCCAAACTCCCAGCCCTGGTTTTTTGAAGAAGGGTTGCACTATGTAGCTCAGGCTGGCCTTGCGCTCTCGTTGTGGCCCAAGCCGGCCTCGAACTCACAACGCTTCTCCTACCTCAGCCTCCTGAGTGCTGGGATTAAAGGCATGCACCACCACGCCCGGCTAACCCCATGATTTTTAAATAAAGAAATAATCTTATATAAAGCCTATGAAATAAGTGTTTTTAAATGACTTAAAGATATTACAGAAGAAATTGATATTGTTAAGAAATTTTATAATGCTGTAAGAAATAAACTTTTATGTATATATGTGAATATATATACATATATGTGAATATATGTGAATATATATACATAAAAGTTTATTTCTTACATATATACATGAAACTTTATTTCTTACAGCATTATACATTCTAAATATATTCTGTATACATTCTAAATATATGTATATATAGATAGACATAGATATACATATATTTAGAATCTTGCTATGTTGTCTAGGCTGGTCTCAAATTCCTGGCCTCAAATAATCCTCCTGGCTCAGCCTCCTGAATATTGGGACTGAAAGCAGATACCACATCAACTGGCTAAGGCTGATTTTTTAAATACCTAAATTAATCATCTAAAAATGAAAATTATATTCATTAAAAGAGAAAACTCACTTGACACATTAATAGCACAGAAAGAATAATCTGTTTTTCCTCTGGGTTGTCAGATTTTTAAAATTATACATTTTCCATAGTGAGGCAAAAATTAACTTTATATAATTTAAAAATAATTCAAATGTCCAAAAAAGTGTTAGAAACTGTAACCTAATAAAAAGTTGATATTTTAATTATGAAACAGTCTAGTTGTGGTGTCATTTCTTAGCAGTGTATAACCTTGAGGAAGGAGAGCACACCCTCTTGGGGCCATTGGGTTCTTTGAGAAATTAGGTCAAATAATTTCTTTAACTTTTTATTTTAAAATAATTTTAGACTTACTTTAAAGTTTTAAAAATAATACAGAGACCAGTTATTGAAACCAAGAAACTGACACTGACCCACTAATTAACCTTATTCAGATTTGGGCAGTCCTTTTGCTAATGCTGTTTTTCTGACCCAATCCAGAATCCCAGATTTCATTCAATAGTCACGTTGCTTAGCCTCCTCCAAGGTGTAATGGTTCTTTGTTTTTGTTTTAATGCCATTTGGAAGAGAACTGGTCAGATATTTGTAGAACATTGCTCAATTTGGACTTGTCAGATGGTTTCTCATTATTAGAGTAAGGATGTTTTTTCTACCTTCTCAGTGCATCATATTGGGAGTACAAAGAGTTGTCACTGTGTCTTATTATTGGTGACATGAACTTTAATCACTTGTTTCAGTATCTCCACTGTATGTTTACTGTTTTCCTATTTGTAATTAATAATCTATTCTCATCATACTTTCAAGTACTGACTGTAAGCTCAGTAACTTTTAAGTTCTTTTCATCTCTAAAAATCTATGACTCTTGTGCTGTATTAAATTCTCTAACTTTATCTTGATTACTAACAGACAAAAATCAAACCTCCAGATTTTGTAGAAACAGTTCACTATTTCATTAAATATTAAACAGAACAATGCTGAATTAAATGGTTTCTAAGCAGAGAAGAGTTTGCCATTTCAGCTTAATAAATGCCATGCGGGCTTTATTGTGACCCTTTCCTATTACAACTCTCTTAATTAACTTCTTTCCGTGAATACAATCTTTCTGTATCCAAATCTCCCTATTAGTAATAATCAAATCATGTCACCCTTGGGACCCGTTCAAGAGTGAATGAGGTGATGAGAACTAGAAGCCCACATAACACCAATATACTTACATCTATCTATTCCAATAAGGTATATTTATGGAGTCCTTACATTATTGTCTCCTGCTACTATCAACTCATACCTCACTCTAGAATGTCTAAGTTGGGATTAGGCTTTTCATGAAGAACTGACTTTGGAATGGAACCAAATATAAATTGCTTGTATAAAGGACCTACTTCTAGACTCATTGTTGTCAAATATATGTTTAGACAAGTTGATTGATATTTCTACTCTTTGCTATCCTTATGTTTGAAAGTAAACTTAATGAGATGATTTTAGTGAAGTATCTTGAGCATCATTTGAGAAAAAGTCTAACCTAATAGAACAAACTGTCAAATCTGAATTATTTATCATAGTATAAGAAAATGTTCTCAATTAAGAAATTATCTCAATCCCAACATAATTCATGGAAATTCAAATTAAATTATAGTTCTTAAAAATGATTAAATTTTCACTTCAAAATTCTTTGGTGTTTTTTTAATTTATTGGTATATTTTAGATATGCATGATAACATTCATCATAGAAAATTTGTACCTGTACATGATACATCTTGCTTCTTTTTTTCCATTCCTCTCCCCTCCCTTGAACCTCTCTTCCCCTCCTTATTTGCAAAAGTTTTGTTTCCATTTTTTTCCTTCTTTTCTAGTTTTTTTTTTTCTTGTGACTTCGAAATTCTTGGCTAAAATATAAACTTCTATATGAAGGAAATCCCAAATACAGATTATTTTCTGTCTCTGAAACCTAGAATTTTATGTACTTAAAGCATCATCTCCTTGTAGTCATATTATGATAAAACAGAAGTGAGGTACTCCAGGAGACTTATCTTTCACCTCCCCGTGGTGAACCACACACTGTGCAGATCTCTCTCCTTTTGCTTCAAGGCCCTGTAGGCAGCATATCCAGAACTGAACAATTCCTCCTCCCGCTCCTTCCCACCATCCTCTGTGTCACACCCATTGGTGGCATCCAGTCACCCAGCCTAATAGGTAATTCCCTTCAACGCCCTCCACTTTCTCCACAGCCACGTTGGTGGAGATCTGTTTCTCCTGTTTCCGCAGTGCCATCTGTGTCTGTTTACTTCTTTCTATTCTTGCTTCAGGTATCCATCTCTAGTCTGGATTTTTCAGTGGTGTCATGATTGGTCAGATAAATATTGCATAAAAAGCATATAAAAGTTTATAAATATTGTATGAAAATTTACATAACTGTTAGCTGCTGATTTTCCCCCCACTGCTGGAGATTGAACCCAGGGAGCCCTGAATTATTTCCCAGGCAGACCTCAAACTTGTAATCCTGCAGCCTCGGCTTCCCTGCAGTGTAGCTGAGATTATAGGCCTGTGCATCAGGCTCAGCTGCTGCTTTCATATTTTAGAATAAATTCAACCTAATGGTGCTTTCAAGCCTCACAAACTTTCTGTATTCTGATGACACACATTAAGGGTTGTAAATTAGCTCATACCATTCACCTGCTGAGAATCTCCTGGTGGTTTGTAGTTGATTATGGAGCTGGTCTTCAGAGGTAGGAATTGCATTTTGTTTTTCTTTGAATCCCCCTACTCCTGAAGGGCTCAGCGCACAAAGTAAATACTCAGTGACTGTTTATTGAGTTGAAATTAATGGAATTAGACAATAACCTATGATTTCTGTTACTCTGCATAGCATGGAATTGATTTTGATAGGGAAACTATATTTATTAGGGCTTGATGGAAAATTGTTTTTGTTTTTGTTTTTCTCCTTATTTTTGTCCTGGTACTGGGCATTGAACCCAGGGCCTTTGCACTGAATTATACTCCCAAGCCCTCTTGTCATTTTGTTTTGATAGAGGGTCTTGCTAAGTAGCTAAGTTGCCCGAGTTTGGATCCAACTCAAAATCCTCCTGCTTCAGCCTCTCAGAATGCTGGGACCACAGGTGTGTGCCACTATGCCTGGCTTCTGTTTTGCTTTTCTATTATAAAGCAAAATAGCTAGAAAATCAGCTGTTGAATATTTTTTATCTTCTACTCTTTGCATTTTCCTCATGAGAAATTTCCTTTCACATTATTTTGCAACTATACTTACACTCATTAACAGTCTACCCTGGGACACCATCTCTATTAACAGCATCCTGTGACTAGAAATTGAATGGGGAGACATTGGTAATGGAATTTTTGCCTTAGATATAAATGAAAAGTAATACAATAAAGAAAACAATAGTAAGTTGATTCTATACATGATTATACAAAGAATAGTGATACTTTTCTCTTACTTTGGTATCTCATCACCATTCAAGACATTATGCTCATTTTTAACTTAAGTGCATGTAAATATTAGAAGGACTTTTGTTCTGAGTTAGAAAATAAATTTCCCGAGGGCAATCAAAATGCTCTACCAATTTTGAAAAACAGTGCTGTCAATTGCCCAATACGTCTGATATTCTAACTTCTGAATAGTTTAACTTCAGAACATTTTAAAAATAGACAAATAGACACAGTCTTGTTCTCACCCATTCCTACTCTGCTATCCCTCTCTCTATCATACTAGTAAGGTGGACTTCTTTTAGATTTATTGTTAGATAGACTGTCACGAAAATACAGCATAGCTTGTTTTCCTCTGTTCATCAAATTTTCGATTTAGTCTTCACTTGAAGGTATATTACTCTTGTGAAATTTTAATTGTTTCTTTAACACCTCCATATTTGTGATCTCACTTTAAGATGATAATAGCTTCAGGTAAAGAAAAAGCAGTAAAAGCAGATTGCTGGTGTTTAGATTTAGATTTCCTTGCCTCAGTTCAAAAAAAGTTTAAAGAATGAAAGAGGTAAAAATCATGTTGAGTTGTTTAGCAGAGTAAATAGTGATAAATATACACGAAGTAATGACAGTTGGTAACAAAGTTTTAGGCCCAAGAATATGAGCTTCAGATCCAAATCCTTGCTTATGGACTTCCATTCATGTGACCTCAACAAGTGAATGAACTTCTCTGAGCCTAAAGCACCTCATCTGTACAGTAGAGATAACACCATTCAGAAGGGACTAAATAAAAATAACAGTAAACCAGCACTCGGGAGGCTGAGGTAGGTGGAGTGTTGTGAGTTCGAGGCCAGCTTGGGCTACAACGCAAGCACAAGGCAGGCCTGAGCTACATAGTGCGACTCTGCCTCAAAAAAACCAGGGCTGGGAGTTTGGCTCAGTGGCTTAAGCGCCTGCCCTGGCAGGTGTGACGTTGTGAGTTCATTCCCTGGTGCCGCAAAAATAAATAAATAAATAAATAAAATAACAGTAAAGATGATCAACATTCTTTCTAAGAACCCATGAAGTATGTCCTGCAGGTTGTGTGTCCCTTGTCCAAAATACTTAGTGTTTATCAGATTCTGGAATGTTTGCGTATACACAATGATATCCTGAGGGTGTGACCTAAGTCTAAACATGAAATGCATTTACATGTCATTCATTTTACGTGCATAGCCTGAAAGTAATTTTATTCACTATTTTAATGTGCCCACATTTTGATTGGGGCCTGATAACATGAGGTCAGGTGTAGAGTTTTCTATTATGGTATAATGTCGGCGTTCAAAAAAAGTTTTCAAACTTGTAGCATTTTGGATTTTGGATTCTAAGACTAGGGATGCTCAACTGGTGTTAGTCTCGCTTTACCAACAAGAGCAGAGCCTCACAGAGCATAAGTAAACCTATGCAGTGTGGAGAAATGGAACCAGGTTAAAACCACCCCATAGGGTTCAGTGCCTGCCAAATGCTTTGTGGTATTAGGTTTTAATATTCCCATTGGACAGAATCCTCCCAAGAATAACTTTCACTGAATTTTTTGTCCCGAATTTTCGATTTTTCTAACCATTTTCCTGGTTAGGAAACATTTTCTGTTACACAGAAAGTTGTGTATAGAAATGAAACCATTCGGTGTGTCTGAGTGTTTCTTTTCAGCTTACTCCAGCATGTGAATCTCCTCATGTAATTGTAATATGTACAAGTCAGCAACTTTATGCAGTGAATTGCCCTTGAATGACTTTTGGTTCTTTTAGCTGACAGACTGGAATTCTGTATCTGAAGGTAGATTTAGTGATGTCTGTTGAGTTTTGTGTTTCCATCCTTTCCTTCACCTCAGGTGAAAATAAAGCAGTTCATTTCTTTTTAGCTTAAAAAAATAGGAAACAGGAGAAAGCTCTTATTTCTTTCCCCAGAGACCCTCACTGACCATGTAGCCTGTGTGTCCCTAGGGGAGGTGGTCCTTCTGATGAACCTGCCAGCGGACAGTCCTGGGGACGAAGGGCAGCACCTGCCGGATGGAAGGACAGCATCCCCGACCAACTCCTTCACCCAGCAGGATGTTAACGATGGTATTGTGTGGTACAGGCACTCAGGGGCCGCGACCCAGAGCGATTCCTTCCGCTTCCAGGTACCATGTGCTCCCTGCCTTCTCTGAAGTCTGATAAAAGCCATCACTCTTATCTGTAAATGATTTTGGTGATTTTTGACAGCTGCTTGGGAATCAGGTCTATGAGAAGAAGCATGCAATTAATATCCTTAAGGGACTTTTACAAATCTGTCAACTCAGACAAATGGGTCTCTCCACAAGGAGAGCCATTCATGACAAGAAAAGTTTATATTAAATAATGGCCATAATGTTCCGAAAATTTACCCAAAATACAAAAATACTCTATGAACAAGATAATATTTTTAATTGTTCTTGGAACATTCACCATCTTAGGGTAAGACCATGGATTTACAGTCAAACTCAGTATATTTGGGTGTAAGTTCAGTCACTTGTTAGAAAATTACTTGACAGCTTCCTTTCACTTTGATTTCCTTACCAGTAGAGTAGAATTGTTCTGAGGATTTGTGGTAAGACATATAAAATATTTAGAATATTGCATATCAGATACTAAGCCCTCCATAATGGTTTCTTATGGCCATTTATAAAATGGATGAAATATTAGACCATAAGGACACCTGCAATAAGGAGCAGGAAATTATACTGGGGACATTCTCTGGCCATTATGAATATCTACAGAAATTATTAGTAGAAAGATAAACAAAAGATGTAAACCCCTTGGACTATTTAGAATACTCTCCTAAATACTAGCTCTTAAAGGAAATCAAAGCAGTAAGCTATTAAGAAGTATTGTTGAGGAAGAAATAATTTATCAGAACTTAACTAATGTGGACAAAATGGTATGCAGAAGCAAATTGATGGGAGCTCTTGTTATTGAGCAATCAAGTAAAAAAAAATAAATGGACTGAATGTTTAGCTCAAGAAGCTGGAGAAACACAGGGAAACTTAAGGAAGGAATTAACAGAGATAAGAAAAGGAATTGATTAATTATAGAGCGCTGGACATAATAAATGAGAATTAAACCTGATTCCTTAAGAAGACCAATGAAATTACACAGACCCCTGGCAAGCACAACTTGGAAATAAGGAATTAATACACAAGGAAATGAGCAGTTCTGAATGACAGTGGTTAAGCAGGGATACAGAGAAAAATTTGGTAAAGTGTTAGAGAACATACATATGTGTTCATAGTGATTCCCTTGTGATCTGAGGCTTTTCCCTTGTCTAGGAATCCAGCTGGGAATAAACTAACCATGATAACTCATCTTGTTAAAATTTTCATTCTTTCATCTTCTGATGCCTGACGGGTACATCTTTGTTGCCTGACCAATTTATATCGTATTCAAGATGTGCTTTTCCAAAGAGCAGGTTGGGATAAATTTGGAAACCA
The DNA here is from genome assembly GCA_004363535.1 of Dasyprocta punctata. NCBI lineage: Eukaryota > Metazoa > Chordata > Mammalia > Rodentia > Dasyproctidae > Dasyprocta > Dasyprocta punctata. The sequence continues at coordinate 62,804 of RJWM01003873.1, read as the reverse complement.
TTAAAATGAGATTATACTGAGCACACTGAATGTCCAATGAGTGAGCAAATTCTGTGCACCTTTTGCCTGAGTTAACCTCTCATTTTTAGCACCTGGGGACTGCAGCAGTCCTCAAAGAATGAGTCACAACAGAGGCAAAGACCTCAATCAAAAGAAGTCACCTCAGCAAACTAGAATTTGCAGATCTGCCTTTTCCTTCACAGGAGTCAGGACAGGGAATGTTGTCGATATGAAGCATTTCCCCGTTAGGGGATTCTAAGCACCTGCTTAAAGTGATATTTGATTGCTTTTGCAAGTAGCTTACTAAGTGGATAAAATAAAATAATAAATAAAATAGTAAAAGTTACTGATTTCACTGGAATCTAAGGCATCTAATGACATTATTACTTAGAAGTGCATGCTTTTGGAGAGTCAATTCTTTGCTTGCAAAATATTTGGAACTTCCATTTAAAATTATTTCCAAAGGATATGGTATATTCTTTAAAATATCCTCAATAGTGACAGCATTTTTGGAAATGGATTTTAAAATATATCAAGATAGCCAAAAAGTCATTTGGCATCTGGTAAGAAAAAGCGTGCTAAATATTTTTGGTTAAGACAGGGAGTAATTATAAAGTAATGAGCTCAGCTTTCTTATATGATTTGTAGGCTTCCTCTGAAGGCATTCCAAAAAAAAATGTATTTTGAAAATTGACAGCATCTTTATTGCAAGTATGAAACAACTCTGGAATTATGTTCTTCTGGACATAAACGTTTTGTTGTGTTTGTTCTTAAATCTCATTGTTTTGTAGGCTTATCTAGTATTTTGATTTAAAATGCACAGACACTATAACCATGTCCTAAAAGTGGTTAGCAACTTTCCCTATTTATCATTTTACTGTTCCTAAAGGATTTTAAACTAAAAACAACAAAAAAAGAGTACTGTTCTAATGATTCTTTTTTCTCTTTTTTCTTCTCCTTTTCCCCCTTTAAACAGGATATATAATGAGTTGCATAGATTTAATTTCATTTTAATGTTGATGAACTGTCATAAGCCATCAATGCATCCCATCTGTTACTTTGCATGTAAGATGGGATTTATGGAATGCGAGTGGCATTTTAAAATAGAGATGGTCTATGAGAAGAAAGCATGCACATTCACAGTCATTTATCGAGGGGGAAGTAGTCCTGGCTTTGCTATATTCAGATCATTTTGATATTGCTTCAAGGGATGTGGTTTGGAAAAGACAAACATATTTTGCAGTTGTTTCTTTACTTGGATACCAGACTGATTCACTTGCTCAGTAATATGCCCATATTTTACTATCTGCCCAATACCCAGTTGCTTTTCCTTAAGAATATGAGAAAATATTTCCCCTTTTCATAATTTTCTAAAGCTACCGAAGTAAGTCATCTTGGTCAGTAGAAATATTATGAACCCAACTGACCTGGTTCAATAACCCCACTTATTGGCCTTGTGATTTTGACATACTGCTTTAATATTTTGACCTTCAGTTTTCTCATCTGAAAAAAATGGATAATAATATTACTTTTGGGTAATATGAAGATAACCTCTGAACACCAGCCAGTTAAATACTGAACCCATGCTAGGTAATCAGCAAATTATAGCTATGGCTGTTAATATTATTTATAGCAACACTGTACCTCCTGGAAGACATATAAACATTCTGAAATATAGCCCCAGGCCTCTGATGTGATCCAGATAATGAAGGAAAAGACTGTTTTTCTGTTGGGTATAATTGCTCTTCCTGCCTTCTGACCCAGAATTTGCAAGACCTTCTTTCCATCACCTACAATTCACACAACTTCATGTGGTCACACAGGGCTTAGCAATTCTTGTGACAAGAGTATAGCGGAGACGAGGAGAGTTCAAGGGAGTACTGTGTAGGTCTGAGAGGGAGTGAGAAACTGCATAGGAAAAGCATCATTTTTCAACATTTTTAAAGCAAGAGAAAATTAATTTTGTGACAAATGCACTAACTGTAAATGTCATTAATCTTGTTCTGCAGTAATGAAACTGAGATTCGTCATTTATAGTCTAAGTGTAGAGATCTGTGCTGGGTAAAGATGGAAGGAATGGAATGCAAATCATATGTTATATACTCCTAACACATTATGTAGCCTTCAGAGAGTATATTTTCAAGAATGCTTAATGAAAATACCTCCATTTTGTTAAGTAAAAGTTTAGACTGTGCAGTTGTATATAAATTTAGATATGTCTGTGCAGAAAAAAAATAAACCAAAAAGAACCAATATATTCATAACCATTCTTTCCTGGTAGTGAAATTCTGTGTGATTTTTTTATTTCTTGTTTATACTTTCCTGCATTTTCAGAATTGCCCAAAATAGTTATGTATATTTTTTATAATCAGTATATGATTAATAGTAAAATATGAAGAGTAGGACAAAAACTGTAGTGCACAACTGTATAGATTAGAGCTGGACATGGTGGCACACACCTGTAATCCCAGCACTCAGGAAGCTGAAGCAGGAGGATCACCATGATTTTGAGGCCAGCCTGGGCTATACAGTGAGTTCAAGGCCAGTTTGGATTACATAACAAGACTCTGGTTCAAAAAAAAGAAGAAGAAGAAGAAGAGTGTATAGATTAAAGACAGCTGGTTTAGGGCCGGGGATATACCTCAGTGGCATAGAACCTGCTTGGCAAGCATGAAGTCCTGAGTTTGATTCCCAGTACAAAAAAAACAAAAAAACAAAAAAACAAAACACAGATGATTTAAAGGAAGAAAAGCTAAGTACCTGCAAATATGCTCTACCCAGCAGACATGAGAGGCTTACCAGCTAACTTTGATTTGCAGGTGTCCAGGACCACCGACACTCAGACTCACTTGGAAAGCCATGTATTCAACATTGCGATCTTACCACAAACTCCGGAGGCACCTCAGTTCTCTCTGGCAGCATCTCTCCATATGACCGTGAGTTGGTGGGAGGGCAGTAGAACAGATTGGATGCAGTGTCCTGGTTTGTATGCAATGAGCGTTGGCCCTGAGTGCAGACCCCAAGGCCAAAAATAGCAGTAAGTACATTTTCACTGACTTGCAAAAGAAACCTAAAATTCTCAGGCTAAAGGGAAGATTATGTGGAATCCGTTTTGACCTTCCACCCATTGCCAATGTCCTTTCCACAGCATCCCAGACAGTGACTGAGGATGTGGAAGAAATTTCGAGCTCTGCTCCATGCCATCCACACAACCTGTGTGTAATTGTTCAGCCGGTCACGATGACACCAAGCTGGAGAAGGTGTTACTGATTTTTAAGAGCTCTATCAGAAGTTCCCCTTGTCCCGTAAAAAGTACAAATTGGGAGGACAGTTGGGTGGCATGGAGAGACAATGGCAAAGGGCAGGGCCACCAGTGCAGAGAGCGCATGAGAACCCCAGAGGAGAGAGAGAAAGTGACAGTCAGTCAGGAAATCTCATAGAGTACATAAGACTGGAGAAATGATGAAGGCAGGATAGGGATGTGGAGATCGTGGTGCCCAATCTCAGAAGCCCCTGCATGCTGAGTGGAAAGGACTATGGATCAAGGAACAATCTAAAGAAGAGTGTCACCTCAATTAGCCCATGAAGTGCCATTTCAACAATTAGCAACTGCACCATAACTGTGTCTGTGGGAGGTGGGATACTAGAGTCACTCTCCCAGACAGAGGCACAAGCATGCAAGCCCCTGTGAATTAATTATTACGGATCCTTGTTGTAGTTAGTGCCCACATAATTACACTGCAAAGTAGAGTCTCAGCCTTGAACCACAACAAAGAGAGCAGCGATGGTTTCAGAAATTATGGGTCTGGGGCATGACAGAGACATAAAGAGGAAAATAGAAAGTTTTTAATGAAGAGCTGGTATCGGCATTTCCACCATAAACTGTAATTTAAAGAAATCATAATTCAGCAGCACTATAAAGTCTATAATTCATCATTCCGACTGGAGGAACTTGGATCAGAATTTTCTCTAAACTGTAAATAAAAATGTGTACACACATTTCTTGCCAAATGCTAATCAGTGCTATTTTGAGTTACAGGGAACAGAAAGGGGCCTGGGAGTCAGCATGGTGGTGCCTTTGCACCCAGTTGCTGTGGACCATTTAAGGAACTTTGAGTTGTTCAACCTTGATGTTCTTAGGTTGTGCATTTGCAAATTAGGTCTGTCCTGTTGAAATTTAGGCTACCTAAACAGTTGGTTTACTGTAAATTGTGTTGACGTTCCTCCTGTGGACCTTGCAGTGTACATAGTTTATATTTTTTTGACATTAACTAGGTCTGTTACTCCAAACAAAAGTACATTGTCAGTTCAGGGGTTTGGACTCATCTGAGTACACAAATTTTGCATGTATTTGGTGACTACCTTATGACTAGATGTAGTAAATACACATATGGAATATTCATATATGTATGTAAAAGCAGATGAAGGTTTTCAGGATCTTAAACTTAATCCTGTATTATAGTTACCTTTGTTAAGATATAGATTATCGGAAACCATCCCCTGGTTTTCTAGTTTAGTGAGTGTGAATTGGAGCCAAGAATCTACATTTTTTGCTGAGCATGGTGGTGCATGCCTGAAATCCCAGCACTTGGAAGGTGAAGGCAGGAGAATCACTGTGAGTTCAAGGCCAACCTGGGCTACAAAGTGTGTTGAAGGCCAGCCTAAACTGCAAGTGAAATCCTGTCTCAAAAAGACAAAAAAAAAAAAAATCTACAGTTTTAATGCATTCCTCTCAGTGAACTTATTTTAGTTAATCTGTACTAAGATATGAAAAAAAATTATTTTGGTACCAAACCATTCCCTGGTTAGGATTCTGAAAGCACGGAGTTCAATGCCGAATTACACCAGAAGAACATCATGGGTCAGAATGTCGCAGACTATATGCGTTACCTGATGGAAGAAGTTGAAGATGCTTACAAGAAGCAGTTCTCTCAGTACATAAAGCATAATGTAACTCCAGATGTGATGGAAGAGATGTGTAAGAAAGCTCATGCTCCTATACAAGAGACTCCAGTCTATGAAAAGAACAGAGAAGTTAACAAGAAGAGGTGGAACCATCCCAAAATGTCACTTGCCCAAAAGAAAGTCAGGTAGCTCAAAAGAAGGTAAGCTTCCTCAGAGCTCAGGAGCAGACTGCCGAGTGTTAAACCAAATTTCTATGAAGATTTTTCAGATAAAGACTGATAAACTTACTCATCCAGAAAAAAAATTCTCAAGTGATACTGACAGCAACAGAGATCGCTACCCTCAAAGAAGCAGTGATCTAGATTAAAACTGGGAAAATTCATCCCACCATCTGGAGCAGCCATTGGAAAAACATGGAGACACCCAAGGGCACAGCCTCCTTGGGGAATTAAAGGTCACTCAGTTGGCTGGATTGTAAGTCCCTACATATAAAGCCAGGAAGAAATGACAGCTAGGTCATGGAAGACCTTAAAGATAGATGGAATTCTCATTTCGTTCCAAAATATAGGTTGGGGCAAGTAGAGTGTTGAAGGATTTAAAGCATAAAAATCCCATGAACAGATTTTTAGTGATCAGATTAGGAAAATCATTTTGGCTGATGGTAGAGAACATCCTGGATGGGGGTTACACCAGAAGCAAGCAGACTGTTGTTGTCACCTAGACCAAGAAAGTTTGGTGGCATGAAGCCCAGGTAGTGGCAATAAGGGTTAAGGTCAGAGAGATCTTGAGGAGGTGCTTGCACATCTGTGTTAATAGCCAAAAGGTGGAAGCAATTTAAATGTTCCTCAACAGTTAAATGGATAAGGGAGAGAAGGATGCAGAGAGAGATAGATATGTCCATACATGCACACCTGCATAGTTACACAGTGCTGTATTATTTGGTCTAAAAATGAGAAGATCCTGTCTATATGCTGCAACATAGATGATCCTTGAGGATATTATGCTAAGTAAAATAAGCCAGTCACAAAAAAGATAAATATTGTATGGTTTTTCATTGGATATGGGGTTTCAGTTTTATAAAAAAAGCTCTGTAGATCCGTTGTACAATGATGTGCATATCGCTAGCACTACTGTGCTGTATTTTAAAATGGTCAATATGGAGGAGGAGAGGGAGAGATTGAAAATATACAGAGGCCACTCATCAAGTCAGGAATATGGAGGGCATGACAGCCTCAATTTGGGGTCTGCTCAAAGAGGGCGTACTGGAGCACAGGGAGTGAAAGGGAGGGTAATTGATGTGACCTCACAGATGTGATCAGGGTGTGTTGGGACTCATTTCGTGTAGGGACACAGAGACCACAATAAGCACTTGCCTTATATTCTGAGCGAGATGGTGCTGAGCAGCGGCCTCCTGTGGGACCTAATGTCTGTGCTCGCATGAACTCAGCGGAGATGAGAGCGTGCAGGAGGCCCTGTGGTGACTCGGGTAAGAGACTGGCTCCCAGCAGTGGTGACAGTGGAGAGGCAAGGAGGAGAGTATGGATTCAGGGTATATTCAGAGGTAGTATGAGTATTATGAAAGTCATTATTCTGCAATTTTCTTTTGTTAACAAATATGTGATAAAAATGTCTTCAGTAATGATTTCCATGAAGTTTAATCTCTCATTTCATACTACATTTAATTGATAAATATTGAACATTCCAAGCCACAAATATGAAAATTGATTGTACTTTGATGTATCTCAATCTCAGTATTGCTTTCCTCAGAGAATTACATCCATCCTCATTTTTTTCCAACTACTGTCTATTTACATTAGTCTAGAAATAGTATCCATAAATTCCAAAATAGAATGTCTGTTGTCTTGGCTGGAACATATTTCCCATTCCATAGTCCTGTCTCCATGATCATTCTCTCATTTTATCACAGTGTCGTTTTAGGAACATCTAAATTTTCAAAAGCATTCCATGACACTGAGAATTTTCAGTTATTGTGGGGGTTTTGAGATTACAGGTGATAAACGAAGCTGAACTGTCCTGAGTCCATACCTCTGTGTCCCTGTACCCACGTGTGCCTACACACGTTAGCTGTAAACACCTTATATAGGGCACATATTTTTAACTATTTGTCCTTACTTGTTTTATTTTAGGGTGAGAGACCAGCTGCTGTTCACAATTCTAATTTTCCTTGCTCATTACATTCCAGATCTGAGTGAGGGCCTGAAATATGACTCTTTCCTATAAGGGGATTGTCTTAACCTGCAGATGCCGCCTCTCCCCAGGACAAGTATGCCTTGGGGATGATTATGGGGCAACTACAACCTTCAATCTTTTATAGTTAAAATGAAGAGCACCACACCCTCCTCTGGGAGCATTACTGAGCCCCACTTAATCCTTGTCTAAATGGGGAAATTCTTTCTGAAAAGAGGCAGAGCCTCAAAAGAGCAGGAGAACATGTCACACTCAAACCCACCTTCAGGGGTCAGGAAGAGCTTAAAACAGGCAGGATATCTCGTTCTGTTTTAAAACAGCACACATGACCCAAGCAAAGGCCCATGTTGAGACTAGTTTTTCTTTTTCTTCAGTTGCGTTTTTGCTGATGCTGTCCCCAGCCCACTGGCATGGTAGTCACAAGATTGTGGCTCTTTGTGGTTTTTGAGTGTGGCCTGGGTCACGGGCCATGAATGTGCACAGGTGAATGGATAATGAAAGCACCATACACATTCACCCTCTGGGTCACATTGCTGGACTCATTCATTAGGTCCTGGAGGCTAAAAGAGAAAAGCAGTGTCTTGTTTTGATGAATAGTAGAATGAAGGCAAAGAGACGTATTGTCTATTTTCAAGCGCCTTAATCAACAAATAGCTCTTAAACCTCTCAATACAAAAGCAAGGCTTTCTTGGGGTTTAAGAGAGGTGCATTTTCAACCCTTAGAAACCAGGAAGCATTAGCAGAGCAAGAGGTTGGCAGCAATGTGCTGAAGAATCTTGGTGACCAAGACTTAAACCTCTTGGCTGGGTCTTCAGATCTTTTTATCAGATTCAATCTTCTCAGCCCATCAAGTTAAAGGAACAGAGATGCGATGAGCCAGCTGTGAACAGTAGAACTGCCCACTGTCGTGCTTCATTTCCCTGCAAGCTCTACCTAGGGAAAAAGCAATAATATTGGGACCCCCGCACCACCACATGGAGAGATGTAGACCAAGGGGCAGAGTGCTCAGAAACTCTGAAAAGGTCTCTGCGAACCTGAGAGGTTCCTGAGACTAGGACAAATCTGTTTACAGGAGACCCAATCCTTTTCTTGAACCCTTGGAAAAAAATCTGTTAGCTGTGACTAATTTAAAATCCCAGAGCGAATGTGTTTTGGTTTTCTTAGTAAGGTTTGCTTTTGCCCCTGGATTTGGATTTTGCCACACCATTTTGTCTTTCTTTCTAAACTTAGGCTCGAGAAGATGGCCTGACAGTCATTCAGCCTCATTCCTTGGCCTTTGTGAACTCGAAGAGGCCCAGTGGGAAGATTGTATACAATATCACTGTACCTCTGCGCCCAAATCAAGGTAAGATGGGTGGGGAGTGATCTTTCCAGTGATTCTATAGTCTTTTAGTTGAGGACTAGTCTTTAAAACAGGACATGTGGGTGCTTATGTACATAGAGATATGTACTGAATTTTTAAGGAATAACAGTGATTCCTACCCCATGCTCTTGTCCTCTAGTTAAGGACAAATAGAGATGAACTGCCAAAGAAGAATGTATTGACTTTGGCTCCAACAAAGCTATACAGGAGGACACAGTTGGTGTGAACAGTGTCTGACACCACTGGAAGAATCAGATGCACACAGGCATTGCCTGCAAGGACAAAGCCTGCCCCATAAGCTTGTGACCGAAATAAGCAGATGCTGAGAAGGAAGTCTGTGGGAGCCTAAGGGGCTGAGCCACACATGTTCATTCTATAGTGGATGAGTCAGTCCTGCTCACATGGGAACGGGGAAGTGTGGCACTATGGGCACAGCAGAGGTGGGCCTCTGCACTGAGTTCCCGGTCATTAGGTCTCTTGACAGTGGAGTTAATTAATAGGATGATGTCAGTTGCAGAAAGGAGATTAGCTTCTGTGGATACCATTTTGCTCCTGTCCTGAGACCAGCACTGCCCCTCGATAAAGACCAAAGAAATGTAAAGCTAAAAGACATCTTTCCTTTTTTAATTTGCCAATTTGTAGGTAGAGGGTCTCCCTTCTGAGTTCTTTCAGACTAGCCACCCAGGCTGTTTTGTGGAGAGTGGCTGTTAGTCTCTCAGCCTCTCCAAAGGTGAACTAATTTAACATGGAGCCTCATATGTGCCCTGCTTTTAAAGAGTGAGTGGAGCTGGGCGTGGTGACACATGCTTATAATCCCAGCACTCTGGGAGGCTGAGGCAGGAAAATCACAAGTTCAAGTCCAACCTGGGAGGTTTTGTGACTTAGTGAAACCCCGTCTCAAAATAAAAGATAAGAAGAGGGCTGGGGATATAGTTCAGTGTAAAGGCGCTAGGTTCAATTCCCAGTACTAGAAAAAACAAACAAAAGAATGAATGAATGGGACGTGAAGGGTAATGCAGCATCCATTCTGTATTGCAAAATTTATGAAAGACAGGCAAATCTGCAGCCCCTAAAACATTGATCACAAGCCCAAATGGTAACCACAAATCCAGTTCTTAGAATATTCAATCCAAGTTACTATTGATAGATCATCATAGCGATTCTGAAGAAGGAAAATTGAGAAAAATCTCTTTACAGCACCAATTGAAGACAGTCAGTACAAGTCTTAGGGACCTTGACATCTGCATTGAAACTCATTTGTAAGAGTCTCATAGTTACGGTGAAAATTGCATGATCTAAGCTACACTGTGGGGATTGGTTTTCATCTTACGCAACTGAAGTTTTGAGAACCCAAGTCAAGACTCTCTGGGTTTCAGATTTGGAGAACAGCTCCACAGGACAGACTGAGAGCGATAGGCTCTCAGTAGAAGGGTAGAAGACTCCCACAGGGAGCCAGCAGGCCTTGAGAATGACTGCTGATGCTCCTGCCCATCTCTTCTTCTTCAGGTGTTATCGAGCACAGGGACCGGCCTCTTTCTCCCATCCAGTATTTCACACAGGAGGACATTAACCAGGGCAAAATCATGTACCGGCCTCCCTCGGCAGCACCTCACCTCCAAGAGATCATGGCCTTCTCCTTCGCTGGTAACACTGTCTCCTCTGCCTCGGGCACCCAGATTGCACTCTGCATCTTTGTGACCAACCCTGACTCGTCCCACAAGTCCTCTGGAGAGTTTGGTGACACTGCTTTAAAAAGCTATGCAAAAGAGCTTGTGCCCTATTAGCCAACATGTGGTGTGGGCTCAGTTCCTTCTTTTTTCCCATTAATTCATGCACATAGGTGTACTTGTGATAAATTTATTTTGTGGCTCCTGTGTGCCAGCAACTGAGTGGAGCCTTGGAGATACGACGTGCTGGAAAAATATGGTAAATGTTTACCACAGTCAGAGACACATTGCCATTAGTTTCCTGCAAAGTACTCCCCTCTCATTGAGCACACCTACCCTGTCATTCCTGCCACTTTCTGAAGCTGCTCTGGCAGTCCCCTTCTGTGTCTTTAGTTGTGGTGTCACAACTGACTTGATGTCCTGAGTTGATTCCATAGCATTTACCTTTCATGGTTATTTTGATTTTAGGGGAAGAGCCAGATGTTGCACGGTGCCAGATCCAGTGAATAAGATGGATGAAGATCCCCAGTAATGTTTGTTCGAATCTGCTTTTCATCAAATGGCACTTGGCAGTGGCATTTACTGTATTTTTTTTTATCATAACTTGTAAAGCCACTCAGGAAAGAGAACTTGCAGAGCTGCTTCAGAAAGTGGCAAGGATGATGGCCTAAGTGTGTTTAAAGCAAGAGGGGAGGAGAGTATTTTGAGGCTGATGAATGGCAATGTATCTTTCGCTGTAATACTTATTAAAAATTTATTCACAGTAAGAGCCGGGCGTGGTGGCCTTTAATCCCAGCACTCAGGAGGCTGAGGTAGGAGGAGTGTTGTGAGTTCGAGGTTGGCTTGGGCTACAATGCAAGCCCAAGGCTGGCCTGAGCTACATAGTGCCACCCTGCCTCAAAAAACCAGGGCCGGGAGTTTGGCTCAGTGGCTTAAGCACCTGCCCTGGCTTATGTGAAGTTGTGAGTTCAATCCCCATTGCCAAAAAAAAAAAAAAAAAATTATTCACAGTATATTTTGATCACACCTTGTACACTGGTGAGCAAAGAGGGTGTGCCTGTAGATATGGGAATAATTGTGTAAATAACCCCAGTTGTGAATCGCACGCTGGCCTGGAAGCTCTAGAAAGGTGGCAGGCCCCTGCATGGTGCAAGGACGTGTAGCAAGGCTGACTTAGTCTGAGGGTGGAGGGGCTGCTCAAGAGCATCACAGTGCTGGGTAGATGGAAGCTACCCAGGCTCCATGTGCATTCTGGGGTGGAGAGGAATGCAATCTTGAAGGAAGAGCGCGCGCCCTGTGTGCAGAGTCTTTGAGGAAGGAGATGTCCAAAGCTTGCCAAAGGCAACGCATCTGTGATGCAGAGGGTCAAGCAGGGCAGGGATGAAGAGCCTTGTGGGAGACAGGCCAGACCTCTGAGTCCTGTGGGCCTCTTGGGATTTGGGTCTTTATAGAACAAGGGGTCAGCAGAGGTATTAAGATCCAGGGGCTGGCTTCTAGAAGGAACTCTTTGACTGACATGGGTAGATGGGAAGCCAGCAAAGGGGGCCCTGTAGGACTTCAAGGAAGGTGTAATGGAGGATACAGAATGAGGATGACCTGTTTGGATTGGCACCCAGATTTGACAGGAAAGACTGGGAAACACCAGAGTTTTTCACTGGAGCTGGTACCTGTCCTTCCACAAAACCATGATACCCTTAAACCTCACCACCATGTCTCTTCCCTTGATCCAGTTAGCAAAGCTAACTTGGATAAGTCCTTACCCCTAAATATATCTATGCCTTTGACTGGTCCTGAAAATCCTGAAACCTCTTTCTATATGACTTTTAGGATGTATCCACTGTATAATACAATGACTGTAGCGTATTTCATAGAGTAGATTTATTCATATGGAAGAGCTGAGAACTTCTTATGGGTTATATAATTTTAGAAATTCTTATTATGATAATGAATTAAATAATTTTGGGGTTTCTTATTATGGTAAACATATAACATATAGTTACCATTATTTAATATAAATTCTTTCATCCAGAAACTAATTAATTCCTCGATTAGATTAAGTCTCCAACGGCCGGAAAAGGCCCCTTCCCTGAGAAATAACCTTAGTGTTTAGTAACTGAGTAACTAATCTCCCATGAAAATGTTCATGGTGTTCTACCCCCTACTTTACTAGACCTATTTTACAAGAAATCCCAAGGATATCCTAGGATTAAAGGCAAAGAAAATGTGTCAGCCGTGGTTGAAGTAATTTCCAGATCTGCTACACTCATCTTGGGTCTTAGTCTCTTTTGAGAGAGCAGAGCCCTGTCCTGTATAACCTATGGGATAAATGGCACAAGATAAATCCCTTGCATGCTTACAGGGTGTAAATCAATGTCCCGGGCATCACTCAGTGCTTCAGTGGCATTGACCCACCCGAAAGCACTGTCAGTGATATACAACATCATCCACATTCACCAATTTGTAGGAGTCTGTGTACTGATAAAACAGGATCTGAATGAATGCATTATAAATCACTCTTAACTGCTGTTATATAAAATTATTCCACTATGTGGTTCTTTTTGCTATTTAAAATTATTGCTGGCATTATTAAATTCAGCATAACATTAGCAAATGAACTACTGTTTCTTAAATCAAAATGACTGAAATGAAACACTTTTGCTTCTCTAACCTCTGTTCCATAGTTCGTGCCTTCTCCATCTCACTCTGATCCCAGAATATTTAGTACACTGATTTTTTCTCTTGCTTTTTCAGGTCTCCCAGAATCTGTGAAATTCCACTTCACAGGTAAAGACTTTAATCTCAATTTTGTTATAAAATGGAATTGCTTCTTCCCTTATCAATTCATTTCTGCTCCCTTCGTCATTACTTTTAGCTGTTTTCCAAGAGCTAATTAAAAGTTAGAACTTTTCCTCTAAAACAACTTTCTTCTAAAATAATCACATGGTTAGTTAAATAGTAATTGGTTGCCTTTGTAGTCATAGGAAAATAATCTTCCAAAGACGCTGAAGATTGGTGTTACTTAAGCCGTAATTCAATTTGTCTGATATTTGTTTAAAAAAGAGGTAATCATGGTTGAGATCTTAAAGTTTGAATCCAGAGAGCCTAAAATTCAGCCTCTGTTTGCCTTTCTTTGCCTGAATTCCTCCCACATAAATGGAGGCCATCATCACTGTCATCATCATCATCATCAATGTACTGCTCCCAGAACAATGATTGGCACATAATTACCCCTGGGTTACATTCAGCTAATAAATAGTGGTTGTATTTCATCGTGGCGGGGAGCCACTCATTGAATGCTTTGCTACTGCAGGGAGAAGTCTTATGACCCAGAGTATGAGCTAAGAAATTTGGGTGTTGAAAACCGTAACATCCTAGTGTTAGTTCACACATGATAGAAGCTGGACACAAATCAGCAAAAGCAGAGTCAGACCTGCTGTCTATGCTGGAGCAACGTAAAGCCAAGCTTTCTTGCTTAGGTGAGAGTGAGGATGCTTGACCATAAATAGTATTTTTAATATAGCTGTCCAGACGGGATTGACAAACCTATTAGAATCAACTGTCCATGTGTCCTGTTACATTTCATGCAGAGAGAAACCTTGGTGGGACAGAAAATCACTGCCCTCAAACTCCTAGGCCTTCCTTTCCTCTTGGAGGGTCACAAATCACACTTGAATCAGCAATAGGTTTGGGGGTTGTGTGACTGTTGATTAAAACCCCTGTCAGTTTGTTTCTAGTAACATGTCTCTAACTAACTCATACAATCAGTAATAATATATAACAGGGCTCTTTTTGACTTTTTTTCAGAGGAACTTACACTAAATGTTGTCTTATTTAATCTTTGTAACAATATTATAAGGATAAATATTTTTTTCCACCTTTTAAAGTTGAGGCTACTGAAAGTCACCAGAAGTAAATAATCTACCCAGATTCCCACTATTGGTAAAGAAGAGGACCAGGACTTGAGTACAAGTTTCTGACTCAGAGCACGGGCTAGTTAGCTTATTTTGATGTGTATGTGTTGGACATGAAAAGCAGGTGTCATACGAGTGTGCCTCAGCGTTTACCTTAAAGCTTGAGTAGGTGAAGGTTTAGCAATGGACTTCTCTAGGTCCTTACATTAAATGATTCTTGACCCTATTATTCAGAGTAAAGAGATAGACCTTAAATTATTTTCTTTTTCTTTCCAAGGTTTTTCTTTTTTTCTCTTTCTTTTTTTTTTGTTGTTGTTGTCGTTTTTGTTTTTTTGTTTTGTTTTGTGAAAAACTTTAGAATCTAATAGGAAGGAAGTCATGTCCTTTAGGAGAGATTTCGGAGAGAGAATTGCAAATTGCTAAGGTAGTTGCAATCTCGCACTGGGACATGAACCGATAGAATAAGAGAGGATAGCTCATTCTGGTGATTAGCTAAGAGGAGGAAGCAAGCCATGTTCCTGACTCGCCTGGCTTCCTGACCTGCCTGGCTTCCTGAAATGCGCAGTTGCCCTCAGAGCAGTTCTGATCAAGGAGCACACAGGGACATGGTGCCCACAGGATCGGTTTAACCCGGAGAAGCAGTGAGATGTTCCTCAGAGAACTCAGGAAGTTTGCTTACGGAATGGGTGAGATACATGGCTGTTGACATTTTGACTATCAAGTTCTTATATTTGCTTACAAAACATGGCACCCACATAATATGTCTTCTAGGTATGCCAAACATGCCCAAAATAGCTTTCTTCAACTTACAGAGGCGAGGATTTGCCTTGGTCACACTGCAGAACTGTGTAGGAGGACCAGAGCTCTTTAAATTGTAAAGCCTTTTCTTTCCTTCTCTATAAAATAAGGATAACAAAGTCTCTGTGAGCTTCCTTCCATTTAAAGATAAAGCCAATGTAAGTTATAGCAAAAAAATAAAATATTTTGCAATTATTTCTTTTTATTTAATGTAGAATATTTTTTAACTATAGATTCCAGGAACCTCAGAGAGCCCTAAATCCACTGAAATATATGGAAAAGTTAGAATGTTCCCAAAGCTTCAAATGTTAAGAATCTTCTCTTTCTTTTTGATCATGTGGAGAGGACAATGAACATAAAGGGAGAAACAGCAGCAATAATTTTGACACTTTACGGATTGATCCAAGCCATAAAACTATGCCTGTGTGCATGCTATCCCCACTGCTTCTGCAGGTCTGTCTTCGGGATTTCTCTAGGACATGGAGGATACCTTAGACATCTACATTTTCAAATCTATCTCAAGGATAAGTTAAACCTAAAACACAGTGCCCACAGTGTGTGTTTAACCTAGAGAATATAAATAGAATCATGACTGGGAGTCACTGAGCAATGCTTTGCTTTGTGTGAGATCAGAATCCTAGTGACTGGCTACTGAGTGCTGAAGGAAGTGAGGACAGAAAGCATTTTCTCATACCCAGCCCACCAGCAAGCATATCAGTAACAGTATAGTTTTCTCAAAAGCCACTATAGATAAACAGTTCAATGATCAGATGGTCCCTCCAGTATCCCCCCAGGCTAGGCTTTTGGAGAAGGGGGTGTGTATTGAGGTATGAGAAAACAGAAAGAAGAGTCATGGATCAGGCAGTTCTGACTTCATTTCCCTTAGGAAATCAATGCTCCATTGAAAAAAGTGATACAAGGAAGTAAAACTAAAGGTCACTGTTTTGCTTACAAAGGCGTCTTCTATTTATGACATTGTACATGATGACCAGGTAAAAATGTGCTTACTTCCAAACGAATGCTATGAGAAATACTTGTATCTGGATTTTCTGTGCTTGAAAAACTCTTTTCTAATGAAACAAAGATACATCGTTTATAGAAGAGAGTTCTTGAGAGATAATATTTTTCTGGAATAATGGAGGAATGAACTAAATAAAAAAAATTGCGTAAATGAAAGCCTTTGCCAGCATCTTTTAAAAGTGCATATTTTGTACTACTTTTCAGAAGCGTTTATCAAAATCACCTTGCTGTGAAAGTGTTCTCTTAAAATGACTTTGTTCTTTTGGTTTATTATCCTTTTTTTTTTTAAATCCACAGTATCTTCCTTGCTTGCTTACTTTTTCCATCTGTAAACATCTCTTCAAAGTGTTAAATTAATCCAAAAAAAAAAGAGAGAGAGAGAGAGAGAAAGCTTCTAGCTAGTCACTTTTCTGTTGCTGGGATGAAATACCTGAGAATCACAAATTAAAGGAGGAAAGACTTAGTTTGGCCTATAATTTCAGAGGTTTTAGTCCATGGTCAGCTGATCCCATTGCTTTAGACATGTGGGAAGGTAGAAACATCATGGCAGGAATGTGTGATGGAAAAAAGCTGCTCACTGCATGGCAGCCAGGAAATAGGGAGAGATGGAAAGAGGGAAAGAGCCAGAAAGGAAGGAGTCAACAACAAAGGCATGTCTTCAAAAGGTGTCCATCTACTGACCTGCCTGATCCAGTTAGACTCCCCCACCCCTCCCAGTATACCTGCTGAGCTATAAACTCATTGGTGGATTCATCTACTTAATGTAGTTTGGTAACTCATGATCCATTCAGTTGCTCAAATCCCATCAGATGGCAAACAAGCCTTCCACACAATGAGGCTTTAGGGAACATTTTGGATTCCCAACTGTAGCACTGTATTTTTGGAAACAGCCTGAAGACGATCAAACTACAAGTTGATTGATGTATTTGTTTGTGTGTGTGTGTGTGTGTGTGTGTTCTCTCTAGTTTCTGATGGAGAGCACACAAGTCCAGAGATGACCCTCACCATTCACTTACTTCCCACTGTCCAGAACCCACCAGCGCCCCAGGTCACAGCTCCCCTGCTTCAGGTCAGCCCAGGAGGCCGTGCTTCTCTCGGTAAGAAGTGGGAGCCAGAAGGAAACACAGCTCTGAAAACAGGACTATATTTCAGCAGCTGTCTCTCTTCAAACTTCTTATTGGTTACCAAGAACAGTGACCTCTCTCTCAGAAGTTGTGATTATTCTCACCTCTATCCTTCCTCCTGCCCATTCTTATGCAAATAGAGGCAGTACAGAGAGAAGGAAATAAACTCTTCCGAGGCCAATGCTTGTGATGGAATGCAGCACAGAATTTATTTCCCAACTTCCCAGAGTTTGATTTGTTGTAGTCACTAAAATATAAAATAACAGCAGAGAGGAGAATACAGGGAGCGAGTTTCAATGACTGCCCTTGTTTTCTGTTTAGAAAGTGAAGAGGAATAGGAGAAATGATGGATTACAATAACCTTCAGAAGTTTGAAGAGTTAAGAGCTGGCCCTGTTATTTGGCACATGATTGTATTTCCTTCTTAGTGTACATATTCTTTGATTGTTCTTTTTATTCCAAGGGCATTTTACTAGCAAATAGTGGGCATTGTGATTTTTGTTTAGTGTACTCTGTAGGTGTCTGTGTGGTTTCTGTATGTGGGCTTCTGTCCTAAAATTAATCATCCAATTTCTCCATGTGGGTTTTGGCCAAAAATTAATTGTCATCAAACTTATAAGCAAGCCACATTTATAATAATGAAGCTTACTTTTACTTTCTTCCTTGCTTTTTTTTTTCTTCCTCACTTTCATGACAAACAGAGCAACTATCATGAACTTGGCTTCCTAGAATATTCAAGAAAATAATTTTAAAAAACGAAAGACAGAAAACAGTATATGGGAGTATTTTCTTAAGGAGACACCTAGCCCAGCTGGTCAGGACTGACCTACATCTGGCCTTTCTTTATGTATGTCCTCATTTGTATGGAAGAAAAAAAAGTATTCCAGATTTCTGAATTCAAAACTGCCTACCTATAAGTGAATTTTTGAAAAACCCTGCTTGCCATTTTTGAGTCAACTATACAATCAACTTTTGCTCTTGTGCTGCTGGCCTTGCTTACAGATTACTCACACCCTGGCTTCCAGCCTAACTTTGGCTTTAATGTGTACAGAGAATGCAGTTGTCACTGTGTCCATCCTTTTTCCCATGCTCTATTCTCTCACTGCAGGCCTTCAGGTAATAGTAAGGGACACCCAGGCAGTCCCTGAAGAACTCTTCTTCGTGCTTCGGAAACCTCCACAGCATGGTGTGCTCCTTAAGGACACAGCTGACTTCCAAGGACCCCTGGTTGCAGGTAGCCACACATTCCATCCCAGACCTATTTGGGGAACTTTTTGCTCTACAATTTTATATGTCTCGGGAAAGGTATGGAGTGTCTGTCTTCATGTGATGCATTATGAGGAGAGACCTCATTTTGAGTTTGTCTCATTGGCCTAGATGTTAGAGACCCTTTCCTCTGCCCACCCCCATAACCCCTGATCAGGGCCCCCAACCTCACCTTGAAACTGAAGCTACTTCCCCCAATTATAGGTGAGATTGCTTGATTTCTAAGACTTGAGGAAATGTGTTTAACACATTACAGTACAAAGTGGCAGCTGCCACTTTCCTATATTAAGCTTTTTTGAGCTCAGTTTGTCTGTCTTAATTAATTGTGTGAATCTTTACAATATTTTTTCCATTATGACTCTGATAAGTTAGCTACATGTGTCTTCACCCATTAAAAGGAGTGCAGTTTTGAAATTTATCTAAACTGTGTAATGGTGTGGTAATATGACCACCCTTTTAAATTAATGTTGATCGTGTTTTCTCTAAGACAATGTATATTGATTATTTAGGGAGAACAGACAATCCCAAAACATACAACAAAGTCTAAGTTTTTAATAGTCAAGCCTCATATATTAAAGTGAATATTACCCCATTCAAAGGAGCCATTTCGAAATGCCATATCTTATTCCAAAGAGCTTTACTTTCTTAAAACTTTGATGTGGTTCCTTTTAGAGCTATAATAATGCATTCTTCTAAATATCTCTGGCAGGACAAATCTTTATACTTGAAGGCAGATTGAATTTTTAAGAATCACCAGTATTGGCATTTGGGAATCACAAAGGTAGACTTTTAAAACTTTACTGAAGAAAGGAAATATCATTAGAATACCTTTGTAGCAGCCTAGAGGAACTATTTTAGGGACATGTGTTCATTGCCCTATGTCTTTAACACCACATTTAACCTATATTTATGTGATAAATATGTAATCTAAAGATGTGTATAAAAAGTTGTATTATCTTTTTTCAGGCATAATGATACTAGCATTTGCAAAACTGTGTTGAGAGAGATGGTTTAGATTTTTTAATATGGAGAATGAGTAAATTCTTTGATGGACAATGAATAAATTATTTGAATGAATAAATTCTTCAATACATAACACTAATTGTTAGCACCAATAATACAACAAAAGACAGAGTTAAATAATATCCAAGAAGACAAATTCCTTAACTATGTTCTATGGAATCATTAGGATCCATGGTACTTAGAGGTGCTTCTCATAAAAAAGGGATCCTGACCAAACAAGTTGAAAAGCTTTACTATTTGTGTATTGAAGATCCTTGGGGTTGGGGGTGTACTCAGTGGTCGGCACTTGCCTAGCATGTGGAAGGCCCTGGGTTCAATCTCTGGCACTGACAAGAAAAAGAAAAAAAGATTCTATAATTCTAATAAATCCTGCATTTTAAAACATGTGTTTTTTCCCCCAAAACTTATGTGAACTTGAAACTTTTTTCATACAACATCTATCTAATCTATTATGAATTAGAACTCTAGACTCCATTGTTTGAGTTTCTAACTTTAAGTATATTTTTCAGTTTTTAATTACAAAACCTTTATACTCCCAATTAAAATAAAGATGCTTATAGACTCATGAAGCGTAATCTATTTTTCTTTTAAGTTTTTCAAAAGTTTTTTTAGTACCAAAATTAGATTCTAGAAGGGCTATCATATAGAATAGAGGCTTGTTCTTTGTTTTTCTAGAAGTACGGCTGATGAATGGATCTGATAGAGCAGATTTTAACTCTATATGATTAAGAACCTTTAAAAAGCAAACACATTAGAGCTGTCTGCAGAGTAACTGGTTACCTCGTTAAAGAACCTCTCACCTGGGAAATGCTGAAGGACAGAGTGGCCCACCTTTTATCAAGGGGTATAAAGGGAATCCTACAGTAGATTGTGCTTGGACTAATTAACTTAAGACTCCCAAAGTTTTCGATTCTATATGTACTTGGAAATTCTGAGAACATAGGTACTGTATAAATGAAAGTTGTTATTCCCAGAAGTCATTGGTTTTATGGTTTGTTTTCTTCTTGGAAGGCGACACTTTCACATATGATGATGTTAAGAAAAATGCTCTGCAGTATGTACACGATGGTTCCTCTGCCCGAGAAGACAGCCTGGAGGTCTCAGTCATGGATGGCCTGACGGTGACAGTGTCCCAAGTAAGAGTGGAGGTGTCGCTATCAGATGACCCACGGCCTCGGCTGGCTGCTGGTTCTTCTCTGAGCATGACTGTCTCAAGTCACAGCATAGCCACGATCACCAGGTCACACCTTGCTTACGTGGTAAGGACTGCATTTGCTCCTCTCATTCCGCACCGTAGCTTCTGACCCAGCTGACTAGAAAGCCACATTAGAACTGATTATTTCAGCCAACAGGTATATGGGCTATATAAGGCACATTGTCTCAACTTCCCTACAGTTGTTAGGGGTCATCATACTGTGTGTCCTGGTTTCTACTAATGTTACAGGAGCAGATGAGTAAATGTGTAAAACCTTGATGAAAGCACAATATATAATGTATAGGATGGGTGATTGGCAACAAGAAACAGTGCCAATGTTAGAAAAGTCCAAGTTCCACAGTCTAAGTGCCATCCATAATATTTATAATGAGGATTTTAGGTAAAGAGCATTTTAGAAGAATTTACCTGACCCATGACTAATGAGTAATATTTCCTGGCTCCCTGAGGGGAACTCATTTTTCACCAAAGTCCATTCTAGACCAAAGAAAGGCATCTCTTCGGCAGTGCCTCTCTTCAGATTTCCATAGGCTAGATCACTGCCTCAGGCTCCATTTCCTGTCCCAACAGAAGCAGCATAGTTAGGAAATTGAGGGGAATATCAACCACCCTGGGCGTTTTCCCCCAATCTGGTCCTAGCTTGATAAGTGATCTTGATAATTAAACTTACCCTGTTTCTTTGATTCTGCCTCTGGAGCTAAGGATAATGAGGATAATTAATTTTATATTACATTTATGTATCTTATAAATAGATATGTACTCTCTATGTAAACATAATAATGAATAGTTTCTGTAATGCCATGAAAGAAAGAATAATTACCTGGATAGTAAGCATTCTTAGTATTGAATTCTTTCTTTATTAATCTTAAAATTTTAATGAATGATCTGGCTGGCTGACTGGCTGTCCGTCTGTCTATCTTAACATCATATAGTTTTAAGCAACCCTTTTCCGGACTGAGAAATCTTGCACTAAAATCTAGTCTTGAACAGTAGCATGACAAAACATTGCTTTTCCAAAGATTTTCCCCTTTAAATTGTCTTAAATGATAGAAACTACTTTCAAGCTTCATTCTTCTTATGGGCTTACTATAGTTTCAAGATAGCTTTGTTTTTGTTTTAATTGACAGCTAACTTTTACCATAAGTTATGGTCTTTTGAATCCTATGAAACCCATGAATTCATAAAAATGTATGAATTCAGATTTGATCAATAGATCACCAAGGCTTGAAAAATATTTGACAGACCAAAATATCACTCCAGGAATGGTTCTTGTCTATTAACTGTGTATTATAAGCTGCACATCAAAATGCAAGCCCATTGGCAACTGAAGGTGTATTTTCCAAAAATTTATTGAATGTGAATTTACCCACCACAGCAGCAAAACTCCAAGGAAGCTATTCTGACCTGCCAAAAACATGGCATGCACCCTTAAAGATGTCGCTTGGTTATATATGAACTTTCTCTGAGGGTGGCAGAAGAATTTTGTATTTACATGTCTATCATGAATTTTTTTTTCAAAAATGCTGGTATATTTTCAGCAAAAACTGAAATGCTTGGGAAAGTCACCTGAGATGCTAGTCGTAAATGGGGTAGAATATAAGGAGATAGGAGGAGGTAAGTCTGTTCGTGGAGTGTTGATCACCAGCAGGGAATGCTATTGTGTTGGAAGGGATGAAAGGCTGAAATGGGACTGTGGATGATTTGCCTCTTACCACTTGCTTAATAGATGCACTTTGCTATGTACTGCAAAGAAACAAGTAGGGGAGGGACAACATGAGTTCTAGGGTTTGAACTGACAGATATTAATT
Organism: Dasyprocta punctata; assembly: GCA_004363535.1. Classification (NCBI taxonomy): domain Eukaryota; kingdom Metazoa; phylum Chordata; class Mammalia; order Rodentia; family Dasyproctidae; genus Dasyprocta; species Dasyprocta punctata. The sequence goes on along the minus strand of RJWM01003873.1, from coordinate 40,499 downwards.
CATGCCCATCCCTTACTAGCATAATGACCCTTGCCAAATTGTTTAAATATGCTAGACCTCGGTTTTCTCATCTGTAACATGAGGAGTATAAGATTAACCTCAAAAAGCTAGTAGCATTTCTGTACCCCTCTGTCTTGGTTACTTTTTGCTCATTGCCGAGACAAAATACCTGACGCCCAAAGTTAGGGAAGGAAAGGTTTATTCTTACAGTTTCTTGGGAGTTTCAGTCCATTAGTTGGCTCCAAGTCAGCATGGCGGGTCAGGGCTGCCTTTCATGGCAGCCGCGAGCAGCAAGGTGCATTGGTGAGCGAGAGAGAGGCAGAAGAGCAAGCAAACAAGAGGAAGACCTGCCTTCCCTTACATTGTATGTCGGCTCCATCCCTGGGCGGGTACAACAGTCACGTCATCAATCCTGGTGCTAGACAACAAACTGATCACAAGCGTCAGACTCAGCCCCATCAAAAGTATGTGAGGACTTGGGGGTACATAGTATACCCAATACACCCTCCCAAAAGGAAAATAATTCAAAATATTATAACATTTATAATAATTTACACATCACATATTTAGGAATAACAAAAGATCGTAATTTCAAAAGAAGATTGATGCTATGACTGACTACATACATAAAAAAAAAATCTCTTGACAGAGCATTAGAAATAAGAGGAGAATTTAGAAAGAGGCCAGATATAAGGTCAACAGACAGAAGTAGCATTGCTATACTTAAGCAAAAAATAAATAAATAAATAAATAAATAAATAATTGCCAGTATAATGTAACTAAAAAGATGAAGCCATTTAAAATACTGTTAAAATAGCATTATGTTCTTTGGGTTGAATCTTTAAAAAACCAGGCAGTACTTCCACAGAGAAAATTATAGCATTTCACTGACAGATATTTAGAAAACATTTAATAAATGAAGAAATACACCATATTTGTGAAGAGGAACATTAAATATCAAAAAAAATCAGTTTCCCACAATATGATTTTAATTCAATTCAGTTGCAATCAAAAGCCCCATGGATAAGCTGGTTCTGAAACATAAAAGGAAGAACAAAGGGCCGAAATTCTGAAAAAGAACATTAGGAGGGCCAGGAGACCTGCTCTATCATATGTCAAGATTTATTATCAACCTATAGTACTTAAAATAGTGCCACACAAAAATATATTAAAAAAATCCAGAAACGGACCATGGCATGGATTCTTAATATAAAGCAGAAATAAGTCAGATCAGTGGACACAAGAACTTCTTGGAGAGTGGAGCTGCACAAAATGATTTATATGGCAAAAAACTTTTTTGAAAATTTTGATCTTATTCAAATTAAATTTATATTCATCAAAGCATACCATAAAGGCAGAAAATGGGCAAGTTAAAAATTGGGACAAGGTATCTGCAACACATTTAATCAAAAATAACAAAGAAAATGTAAAGAACTTCTGCAGATCAAGAAGAAACAGATCATCCAATAGAAACACAAGCAACAGATATGATAGGAATTTCACAGACAAGAAATAGAACCTATTTCATCAGTACACAATATGAAGGATATCCACCTTCATCAATGGTCAGAAAAAGCTATGACAATAAACCATTTTATACCAAGTATTAGGAAGGAAATGGATCTACAAGAAGTTCCTTGTTGGTTGGAGTGTAAATTGGAACAACCACTGTGCGAAGGAATCTGGCATTGCCTTGTGAGGATGGATAATCATTTACTTACCCTCACACCCCTAAATTCTTATCCAAGAGAAATGTTCACATAGGCACCAATGGACATGCGCAAGGATTTTCACCATTGTACCAGCTGCAGTAGCAAAAATACTGATACAAGCCAAATGCCCATCAGCAAGAGAGAGATGACATGGTGCACTTACTCGATAGAGTATTAGCCTCACAGCAGATGTTTTATCTGTTACACACAGCAACATAGATGAATCTTAGCAACCTAGCACTGAGTTAAAAGAAAAATCTCGTAAGAGTTGAGTCTAACTCTAAAAGTACACTTTGTAGTAATGTATCGAATGGTAGGAAGAAGTTCAAGGAAATGTGAAACAAGTTTCAGGGTTATGAAAGGCCCAAGGATGAAATGAAAGAGGGCCACATAAGTAAATGTGTTGTTAACGAGTTCTGCTCCTCCTGCTGAATGATGTTTCTTGGATGTGTAAATAGTAAAAAGAAAATTAAAGTGGGAGTTAATCCAAAAAAGGATTTAAAAGTCTTTAATTAGGGAACTTACTAACAACAAGGTCTGTATTCTTACTCATTTTGGTGTAACTGCAATATTTTATATATTCTAAAATAGCAGTTTTCTTTAATTTATAACAGGGAATTTTAAAAAATCTAGCTGATCTACCATTTTTTTTAACCCAGCAGTCATTTGAGAATTGAAATATAATAAGAGGTACCTGACATGAAATAAACATTTCTTTGCCAAATTTGTCAATGTAGAATTTAGAAGCTATTCATTCTAATCAAGAGCCAGGAGTGCAGGCCTAGTAGTTCATCATCATCTCAGAAGTCAATACCTAAAGCCTTCAGCTGGATTGTAAAAGTTCTTGATCAGAGGAAACGCACAGTAATATTAGGAAGTCATCTTTTCAAAGTCTACATATTGTATTTGATAACCTATGTGGAGAAATAAAGAAACTTTAAAAGAGTATAAATTTAGGAAAAATATTCTGAAGTTTTGCAGCTTCAATAAATTTTAGTTTCGTTTTTTGCTAGTGTCAAGAAGCATGAGAAAACCCTATGATCTTGCATCAAAACTCTGAACAGCTGACTTAAAAAGTTCCCCTGGGGATAGAAATGACAATGAACTGACACCTACTGTCCCTGGCCCACCAGGGGTCTGTGCTCACATTCCTGATCCCATCCCTCACATAAAAGCACAGCACAAATATGAAAATTTACATTTTAAAGTAAAACTGACTGTGCTGCATTTATTTTTATTGTTGCTGTGATAAAGTATAGAGTTGCCCCATTGTCGCAGTCAACTACAATAAAAGATGAATGACCCAGGGAAACTTTCCCAGGTGTTGCCTGCCTCCTAGATATTTCCAAAAATATCCTTGAAGAAAGAGGAAGTTGTTCATTAAGATATTCAGTTATTTTCCACATACAAATACAAAAAGTCAATTTTATTCCTCCATAAGCAATGCAGGCAGAAAGGAAAATGGCCTTGGTTAAGATTATGAATCTTGGAGAGTGAGCATTCAAAGATCCAATCCTGAAAGAATGAAATCTATAGGATGTCCTCCTTTGTTAATCCAAAATTTTATCATGTTGAATATTACTTAAAGTGAGTCATGGGATAAGCTAAAGAACTTTTATTCTCTCTGTATCACAGCATTTTATCATTATACAATGTATCATAGGAGTTTTGTCGGTTTCTAAAACCCAGACCATCCTCAAAAACTCCAAAGGAAACCTGCATCTGGGTTTATGGGTAGATGACTTATAGCACACAACATTTTGTCCTTCATTAGATGCTGCAATAAAAACAAAATTTTGTATGACTCCTGTGGTATCCATAGGGCCTTTCTTTGTTTTATACCCCAACCCTCATGTGTGTTTCTCCACCGTTACTTTGAGCAACTCTTGGAACAAGACATTATCAAAGAGGCATTTTGGGAGGAATAAATTCTGAGGTCTTCATGGACTTGGAAATGCTATTGCTTTATGACAAGGGGAAAGAGGTTTCTGCCATTAGCAGAGGAGGAGGTGCCTATAAATCTTTTACTACTGGAAGTATTTATCCCTGCAAATGCGCATTCATGTCCTGCCTCATATTTGCCTGATTAGGATGATTCTTCCCCCGACCCAGAGATCTGGATTCAGTTAAATTCTCTGCCCATGTATGGTGCTCTCTTAAGAGTATCAGGATCCGAGGTGGAAGAGCTCTCTGAGGTTGCCAATTTCACAATGGAAGATGTTAACAACAAGAACATTAGGTATGTAACCACTCTGTCTTATTTGCCAGAATTTTCAAAACTGTATTAAGATATTTAAACAACTGGTTGTAACTCCTTCAAAGAGTATTTTGCTCATAGCTCCATTTTTATATAAATATCATCTGACCTGGCCTGTCTGTGAGGCTCATTCTTTTGCTTCTTCTTTTGGCCTTTGTAGATACTCAGCTGGGTTTGAGACCGTCAGTCATCTGGTTACTGACAGTTTCCACTTCTCTGTCTCTGACATGGACCACAACCATCTGGATAATCAGATATTCACCATCACAATCACTCCAGCTGAGAATCCACCTCCAGTCATCGGTTTTGCTGACCTTATCACGGTAAACAGCTCTCAAATCAATAAACAGTGAATGTTAGAGCGAGTTAGAGTCTTCAGTGATATAAGTAAGTGAATTATTGCTTAAATTGACAGCCAGATTCTTCCCCCAAAATATATAGGTGATGTTTTTAAGCTGTGAATGGTTTTCAATTGTAAGGTTTCCAAAAAGATGAAAATAATTTTAGCCTGAAGATCATATCATGATATCCACGTTAGTCTAAAACATTTATGTGCTAGATACTATGCTGTATATTGTTTACATAGGAAGTAAAAATAAAAGTAGAATATGTCTTGGAGGAATTCACAATCTAATGCTGACAGCAACTAAACCACTCCTTAAATCAAGCTAATATTTATCACTGTAAGCAATATTAACAGACCCTTAGGATAAGTGGGTAATATAATGTGTTTTCATCACTAAAATTTCTCAAACATGAGTTCAAGCATCAGATCTGTTACTAACTGAGTGACCTTGAAACCTACTCTTACTTAACCTCAGTTTCCTCATCTTTGAAATATTTCTGTTCCTGCTACGTAAGTGGTTTCTCTGATGACCAATAAATATTTTTCTGCTGCCCCCTTCTACAGTATTTGGTGCATGGTAGGGATTCTATAAACCTTAATTCATTTTCTTCTTCCTCCTTTATGTATTTATCTTAATGCTGGCACACCTCAAGAGGTTTTCTGGTTTGGTCAAGCCACTGATAATTCACAAAACTGAATTGTTTCTAGAGCATTGTAGTGTCCCGCTTATGTTTCCATTTCCACACTTTGGAGAAATCGTTTGGACCATCCCCGCACCCAGAGTCCTGCTTTGTAATTTATAGGACTTCCAGAGGTTAGCCAAGAGTTGTTCAGAGTGAAATGGCTTGACCATTTCCAACAGGTCAGCGAAAAACTCCAGGCACAAGTTGCAGAGTTAGCATATAAAACAGGGCCTAAAGGAAAAAGTTAGTTTGAGTAACTGCTTTTACTTACACTGATTTATTTTCTTCCTTGACATTAAGATAAGCATTCGCTTTCAGTTCTGGTGAGCCCTTTCTTCCTACAGACACATAAATATACAATATAAGGGAATTAAGTGGGGCTTTTATGCTGAATGTGAATGTGTGTAAGAGTCACCTTCACTGGGTCTGAGGGAGGACTGGGCCCATCACTCCCTAGCAGTGGACTTCTGAATGTGGATACCGCAGGAAGGCAGTGTCCTGTCATGCAGCTGTACCCAGGTGGGTGATTGGAATGGGCCATAGCTGCTTTATAACCAGATCCATCATGGAATGACACGGAGATGCGGGAGTCATCACATCCAAGTGTGTCTCCGAGAGGCAGCATACACAGCCCTCATCTTGTCTGCAGAGCACCTGCCCCCTCCCAGACCTGGGGCTGCTTGCTGGAAGGTCACCCCAGCCAGCGCTTCACAATTCAGTCCTTTTTTTTATTGCAGTTATGTGCAACTGCTCAAAGGCTGTACTTTCTCTCCTTCTTTAGGTTGATGAGGGAGGGAGAGCGCCACTTTCATTTCACCATTTCTTTGCTACTGATGATCATGACAACCTCCAGGAAGATGCCATCATTAAACTAAGTGCTCTGCCCAAATACGGCTGCATTGAGAACACAGGAACAGGTAACTGTGGTAGATTGGCTATAGAATTGTTCAGGATCTGGAAAGAAAGCAGGGTGCAGGGAGGTCTTAAACCTAGAGATGTAGAATTAAAGAAGAATCTAACTATCTCCATGAAATGGCAGAAAGAAAAGCTTTGTTCATTGAACAGACATATGCTCAGCATTTCCCATGGACCATGCACATTTTCAGCAGCAGGGGTACATCCATAAACATAACAGACAAAATCCCCTGTCTTCATAGTGCTTTGTACTATAGTGGAGAGAAACAAACAAAAGACCTGAAAAAAAAAAAAAGAAAGAAAGAAAGAAACTGGATAAAACATTAGCAGATGAATAAATGCTATAGAAGAGATAGAACAAGGGAAAGGAATTTCATGTGCTTGCAGTGGGATGGCAGGATTTAGGAATTACATTTAGAATTGAGCATCAAGGAAGTGAAAATTTCTGTCCTTTTATTGTGAGGCAGCTGTGGCTTAGCTGAACCCTAGCATATGCATCAGTGCCTTCTATGCATCTGACACGAATTGAAATGCATGCTGTCTCTCTATGACATCCTCTCCGGCATTCCTCCCCTCGGCCATCTGCCCTGGATCCGTCCTCCTTATCACAGAGGAGGAGAGGCAAGAAGGTATGAACTGTCCGCAGGGCCCCCTGAGACTGCTGTGAGTGGCAGCTGAGAGAGCTCTGGGCAGTGAGATTGTTGAGTGCCAGTGCTTGGCCCTGATTGGTGTGCAGTTTGCAGGTCCCAGGGACAAACCATTGACTGCAGGTGTCAGAGGCCAGCACAATGCCCTAGTTTTGAGCCTGTTGACTGGAAATTCATCTAGCATGGCCATGTTTTCCTGTCAAAAGTCTTGAGTCTTTTCCCTATTTGCCTTTCAATGTGCATGCTCAGTTTTGCTTATGACTGAATTAGGTTTGTCTCAACAGTTGTCTATGCTAGATATGACAGATGTAAAGATGAGGAATGCAGACCCTGCCTTGAGTAGGTGACAAATAGGAAGATTGATAAATTACAATAAATGACAAATATCAGCAGGCAGAAAGAAGCAAAGCACTGAGACAGTACACACAGTTCAGCAATTGCTTTTGTCTGGAAGGGCAGCAAAGTCTGAGAAAGTGACATTGGTGCTAGAACCTAAAGGGCCAGTGGGAGTCACCTTGGCAGAGGGAAAGTGGCATTTTCTGCAGAGTTGAGGGTGTGAGGAAGGTGGAGAATTATGAAAGGATGTTGGTTCCACAAGCTCCTCTTTTCTCAGGTGCTTTCATCCTTAGCAAGTCTTCATAACACAGCTGTCTGTGTGCCTGGAACACTCGAAGAAGCATAGATGCAGTAAGGAGGGAAGGAGCTCACTGGCTCAGAAGTCAAAATTCTGGCGAGCCTCAGCTGTCTAACATGTGGTTCTGAGATATGAACGTGCATGAAAGTCCCCTTGCGGCTTGCGAAGATGGTATCCTGGGCAGCAGTTCCACATTGCTGGTCAGGGAAACCCACTTAGAATGGCTGCTCTGCAGTAACGTGGGTGTGAAGCTGTAAACAAGCAAAGGCATACAAGCAAGCCAAAGAACTGTCCCAGGCTCCTTCAGCTAAAGACTCTGCTGTCCTTGATCTATGAGAGAGGCCCTTTTCTCTTTGCTTGGAGATGAGCTCTTTGTACATGTCTGAAACCAGCCACCTAGATTCAGAACCAACTACCTGATGGGAAGAATGTCTTAAGAACAATTAGAAGAAGCAGCTGTTACTTCTTGCCAACAAATACAAAATACTACTACTATGACTGCTCTGGGATCTGAATTCATTTAGGAATGACACAAACAGGCCATGCCCTGCCTCGACTACCTCCAAAGGTATCCAGGGCAGTGCAGGGGTAGGTGACCATGACAACAGCCAACACACATCCAGAACTGCTTAATTTATCCAGAGCAGATTCTGCTTAACAAGGCAGAGAAGCACATTAGTAAGAATGGTTTACCCCAAGAAGTAGGAAGTACAGTTTTAAAACCAAAAGATTGGTGCTTAAAGGTTTGGTGACAAATTCCCATGTTTAATAGCTATTTCTCCAATTTTTTTTAAGCATTATTATATCTGTGTATACCATTTACTTTTCTTAGGCTATTTTTGTCTATTTGCAGTGATTGATGTAGGGAAAAAGTAAAAACTGAAAGTATTTTAGCAGTTCTTTCTAGAAACACTGAACTGTATGTCCTAGAGGTTATTGGGTCACTGGCCACTTAGACTTTTCTTTGCTTCTGATGTCTAGAGGAATTGATACAAGCAAAAAAGAAAAAAAAAATCATGTCATTGAAGCCAAAAAATTGTCTTGAGTTTCTTTCAAACAGATTTTTAAAAACGAAACAACTTTCCATTCCCAGTCTTTCTGTTTGGATGCCACCAAGTATGGCACTGTCCATAATTCATAAAGTTAATGGCCTTCGCTGATATTTACAGATCATAGAGAAGGGAAGAGAAAGCTTTGTTGCTTTCACATCTGCCAGCTACACTTTTCTTTCTTGACATATCTATCTATCTATCTATCTATCTATCTATCCAGGAAAGGTTTTCTCCCCTGTTAAGAAGAAAATTTTGGTAACAATTTAAAACTAATCATTTAGAAGAACTCAAGTTAGAATCAAGTTAAAGACAAGCCATCTGTCAATTAGACATCGTTTATATTTCTCCTTGGCCTTTTAAAGTATCTGGTGGGATGAACCGAGCAAACTGGAGCCAGCATTTTCCATAGAGCTCTGAATGGTGGCCAGGCACCTCAGTACCTGGATGGCACCTTCAGCAGTCAGCTTTGTTACTCTAGCATGTATCTGAAACAGATCAAGAGAGAGAAAGTGAATGTATCTTGTCCCATGGTTTTGAAGGTTTCTATCCTGGTCAGTTGACCCTTTGCTTTTGGACATGTGGTGAGACAGCATATCGTGGTGGGGAATGGGTGATGAAGCAGAGCTGCCCACCTCATGGCCAGCATGCAAAAGAGAAAAGAAGGGGCTGTAGTCCCATTATCTTCTTCAAGCACGCATCCTTAGTGACTAGAAGACCTTCCACCAGCCTCTACCTCTTATAAGTTTCACTACCACCCAGAAGCAGCACAGGCGAGGGACCATTTAGCCACATGGGCCTCTGGAGGACACTTGTGCAAACCATGACAGCACCTGAGCTCTGAGTAGGACATGAGCATTTTAGTGTCTGAACTGTACCTAAGTGTTGTGGTTCCTGAGTGATCTTGAGCCATGGTGCTCTATCTGGAGACTGGGCTGTGGCTGGGAGGTCAGATGCAAACATGTTTGAGCAGAGGTTTCTTTGATAAAAAGATATGGAGAGAAAGAGTGTTCCTCTTGAAGTATTGCTGGATAGAATGGTTTTGAAACTGGCTAAAGTTTGAGGTAGAATCTTGGCTGTTGCATTGTGAGCTATTTCAAGATTTATGCTATAAAAGGTTCCTAACAAAATAGCCACTGATTCTGTGTTATGTGCAAGAGAAAAGAAAAAAAAAAAAAAACACTCTGGGTCCTTCCGTGTGTGCAATCTCATTTGATTACCTGTGGTGACATGGGACAGGCAGATCCTGTTGTAGATGAGTCTTGGGGAAACTGCATCTCACTCCAAGTCTTCCAGTTCCTAGTCCTCTGCTTTCTCTTAGCTTTGTCTTCAAGTGTATTTTTATCTCATGTTAACAATAATGCCTTGCTTTCTAGTTCAGCCTAATAGACTGAAATTGACATATCCAAGTAAGAGTCTTCTCTTAATGTTCATGCAGGTGATCGTTTCGGCCCTGGCACTACCACCAACCCAGAGGCCTCATTCCCTATTCAAGATGTCCTGGAAAACTACATTTACTACTTTCAAAGTGTTCATGAAAGCATTGAACCAACCCATGATATTTTTAGTTTCTATGTGAGTGATGGAACGAGTCGTTCGGAAATTCACAGCATCAATATCACTATTGAGGTAAAGTTTAGAAGTTGGAAAAGTTGAACCTTTGCTTACTCAGTAGCTCACATTAGGTAGCTTTCTTTCTGTGGACTCAACGCCAAGAAGATTGGATTTGACCTTCAGTTTTAAAGATCAACCTTAAACTATAACCCTGGCCTTCAGAAAACTTGAGGAATTAAGACTGACAATTGCCGAAGGTCTGAGTTTGAAATCTGAATTCTCATTTCAGAGTAAAATTTATTCATTCTGTGTAAAACAAGTTTGTGAAAGTTGGACAGAGAAGCCTTACCATTCCTATATTAGAAAAACTAACATATGCCTGTATTTTCTCTGAAATTCTTGTGTGTGGCTCTACGTGCATGCTTCCCTTTTCTTATATTTTAATGCATTTATTCATTTAATTTTAACATCAAAGAAGCATGATCCTTGATCCTGTTTTCATTTGAGCAGCTACACAGGCTTGCTCTACTACCCCAGGGAGTAAGAGAGATAAAAGATAAATTTCAGAATGGAATATTCTCTGCCTTGGGAAAACAAAATATATGGAATCTTCAGCAATCTTAAGGCACAGTGGTGATAGGGAGACTAGGAGACAGTTTTAGAAACACCACTTCCCAATATGGTGTCTTTCTACTGGTACTGGAATATGGTTAGGATTTTCTGGCACAGTTCTGAGATCAAATAGTCCTTTAATATCTCCAACATTCTTGCACTTAGTGACTAGTCATATGCCTATATTTTTTGGTCTAGAAAATGTGATCATTATACTTATAGAAGCTATCTTAGAAGATCTTCGTAGAAAGCCCACCTGCTTCTTTTCAAAGAGACATTTTGTTTGTGTGACATTTTCTCTTTTGTTGCTCTTGTCAAGCTCATTATTTTGATTAGAAAGATAGTGACTCGTTAAATACTGTTTTGACAGTAAAAGTTGCTGCAAGAATAATACCTTTCTCTGAATAATGTGTATTTTCTTTCTTCTTACCCAACGTCCGCCTAAGACCAAATGTTTTATGTTTTAATCAGAGGAAGAACGATGAGCCTCCCAGGCTGACCGTGCGGCCCCTTGGAGTGAAGCTGAGTTTGGCTGTGGTGATAAGCAATTCTTCTCTGAGCCTACGAGACCTGGACACTCCGGATAATGAGCTGGTTTTTGTATTGACAAAAAAGCCTGATCACGGTAGGACACAAACTGCTGTGCAAAGCTTCTTAATTGAGGTGTCTGATGGGTTATTAGAATGAGCACCTAGATTTCAGTTGGTTATTACTTTGCCTTTCCCATATCTAGTCCATTCTTTGCATCAAAGTATAATCAAATTCACAGCTAGCTAATATTGTTTTGGGGTCACAGTAGACACTGGTTGTTTAAAAAGCCTGAATTCTAGGTAATTGGTGTCTCTGAAATTTTATTTCAGCTGTTTTCCCGCTTTCCTTTGTAACCTCAAGTGGAATAGGTTTCAGCATTTGCATATTTTCTTCTCAGAGTAGACATCCTAATTGATAATCGGGGGCCATCTCATGTGTGCTAGCATGTGAGATATCTCTAGGAGCCTGTTCCTTTTACAAAGAGAGCATTTGTTTCTGCTTTGAATTGAATGCAGAAGCTACTGCCAGGATCTTCCATCCACTTCTTTCTAAGTTCTGTCCCAGGCATTGGTTAGAGTGCAGAAGCCCAAGTCCCAGTCCACTATAATACTTACTGGGCTTCCCAAGAGAAAATTGTTGCTGTTGATGGAAGGTTAACAGAAGAGGCTACCAGCCATTACATTTTTAACTTACCTTCCTTCACTTTCACTTCTTTTAATGAAGCACTTTAACTGTCCCGTTGAGGTACATGACCCTTAAAAACAGAACAGTAATCTTCAATGTAAAGATGCTTAGTGCCTTTCCTAATTTAAAATGAATTTAAAGTGTTTTCCCATCTCCTATTCCACATACCATAAGAGAAATGCAGTGGGTGAAGAGTATGCTATTTGTACTTTGTAGCAGGGGACAATAAGGTTTGGATAATGAAAGGAATCTCAGTTCAGGTGGGAGATGATGATTGTGAGGCTGCTACTTTGGAATATCCATCTGTGTCTCCTTAAGAGATGTTGAACTAGGAAAAGTGGGACCTTGTCTTATTTATAGATGGGACTGCAGGGAAGCACCTGTACTTAGAAAATGTTAAATTGTCCACACCAAGAACCTCTGAGATGCTTCACATCATACCCAGAAGAAGACTACTTGGAAAACCAAAGTTTTGGTGCCATTTAAGGCTACCATTGTTTCCTTGTTTTTCTTTACTTTTTTCCTCAGGTCATCTACTCCAGAGACTTAGTTCTTCTGATCCTCTGGAGAATGGGACAGTTTTATCTCAGGGCTCCTCCTTCACCTACCAGGATGTCCTGGCTGGATTGGTTGGATACATGCTTGGGGACTCTGGCGTGGCGGTGGATGACTTTCAGTTCTCACTTACTGATGGCCTACATGTGGACACAGGGAGGATGGAGATCTATGTAGAACTGCCCATAAGTGACTCCCCCAGGTTGACTGTAAACCGAGGACTACAGCTCTCAGCAGGTATCACAGGAGTGGAGGAGATGGGCCATGCTTCTTCCCTCCTTAATTCTTCTTGGCCAGTGTAGAGTACCTTCTTCCATCAAACTAGCTCTTCAACACTTGGGGCAGACTAGAGTTTTGTAGAACTGTCTTAGGGATATTAAGAATAATGTGTGGCAAGTGATGAGCCTTTTTAATTCTTTGAACCAGATCCCTTAGTCTGTGAGTTTGAGAAAGGTTTGTGAGGAGTTCATTTCAGGGTCCTCAAAAATTTTAATTTATCCAACTACTCTTAGGCCTGAGTTGCCTATAACATTGCTTCTATTTAGCCAACCCCATGAAAACAAAAAGCAAAAGATATCTAGCAGAGTTTTAAAGATACTTATTGAAAAGAAAAAAAAAAGACATGGAAGGGTAGTTGGGAGGCCATTATGCATTAAACTATGTTATATAAAGAATTGAGAATCATTCAATAAGCTATTCTAGCATCTTTTATAATTTTGGCATGTTTTAGCAACATTCAAGGACAAGCAGTAAGAATTAGTCTTAGACTGGGATTGCAATAGGGAGCTGATTAGGGAGTGGGCTGTATTAGCTTTGCCATTACCAGGACACAGTACCTTATCCTACAACTTAAAGGAGATGAGGTGTAATTTGGCTCATGTTTTGAGTGGATTCAGTCCATGATCAGCTGGCTCTAAGGCAGAAACATGGTGGGCAAAGCTCTTTAGCTCATGGCACCCAAGAGCAGAGAAAGGGAACAGTGCTAGAGAGGAGGAGGCAAGGGGACAGACATAGAGCCCAAGACACCCCTCCATGACTCACCCAGACATGCCCAGAAGTGTGCTCCATTCACCCCCCACACCAAAGCCAGGCAAGTTGACCCTGTACCCTAACTACCACATGGACCTTTTATATCTCTCTAGGAAGCTATTGTTTGTTTGTTCTTAGTTTTGTATTGAAAAATATGTGATACTATTATTTGAAAATCTGAGGACTCTCAAGGTCTCAGCTATTAGAAATAGGATTTGACTTTACCCTGCTTATAAGCTAATAAGCTAGCCTGTTACTGTTTCATGGATGCTGCTAGAAGACTCAAGATTCCTCCTTCAAAAACAAAGTTCTTTGCTATAGCACAGCAGACAGCAATATCATTAACAAGTTTGCATTGGCCCTCTCTGCCCACCAAGTCCCATGAGAGTGATGCCAAGGGCCTACACAGATATCAAGCTTTCCATATTATAGCAAGCAGCAAGTCTGATCTTCATTGCAGAGGAAGAAGTTACTTCACCCCTCAAGGTTACTTGCTGGAGATGGCCTAGATTAAGAGTGGGCGGGGCCATGTATTCTTGTTGTTACCCAGCAAGAACATGAAGAGATGTTCAGGCCCAGGGTGGGTTACCATTCTAAACACCAGCATGCCAGACACAGGAGTGAGTAGGATCTACTTACTGGAATTTACTGTTTTCAACAAGAGAAAATGACTTGTTAGGAGAGCAAAAGGCAAGGCCCTGAGAAAAGGTTTCTAATAGGCAGTGCCCTGCCTGCATCCCTGACAGCAGAGTAGTACGTCACTCTGCTGGTAAGACTTAGCTTATTCTGGATTCAGAAACATTGATTTTGAGTGTTCCATCTAAGATGGCACAAGATATGCTTTTTCTGGTTTGGTAATCCTTAAAACAGTAGGTAAATTAAATCCAAGCAGATTTCATCATAGATCTAATTGTTATTTACATCATAGAACTAGGAATTCTTCCCCAGGTCCAGGTACTAACAGGCCAGTGAGTAGAACAAACCTAGAGAGAATAAAAATGGATTAGAGGAAAAGGATTCAGATCTAAACCCAAGGGACTATTTCTTTAAAAAAAAAAAAATAGAATTTATGAGCTGAAAACTGAGAAGGGCAAGTATCTGAGCCCAAGGAGGATAATTTAGTTTCCTGTCCCCTAAAATCGCTTGACATCCCATTTGAGGGAAATGAGGGGGAATGACCTACTGTGTTATTCTTTTCCAGGGTCTGCAGCACGCATCACGGAACAGCACTTGAAAGTGGCAGACACTCACTCAGATGCCCATCAGGTTATGTACATCATGAAGGAAGATCCTAGCGCAGGGCGCCTGCAGATGGTGACAAATGACAACCTGGAACAAATCTCTGTTCATGGCCCTGTCCGAGGCTTCACCCAGGCCGACATCAGCCAAGGTCAGTCACTTCTTTCCCAGGCTTCCGTGGATGCTGCCTTGTAGAAGCAAAGTGGGAATTAAATGCCTGGTCGGTCGCCTATGGCAGTAAACCAGGCACTCTTCTTTTAAAAATAAGAGCTGAGTTATAACTTCTTCTTTTTTCTTTGTCTGAGATTTTTGAGGTTGTCATTTTTTAAAAAGGAAAACTAACAAAAATGTGAACATGACTTAACATAGTATTGATGACATCTGGGGCTATTTACAGAGAGAGCAAAGTCATTTTTGACATGTTTGATGCTAAAAAATACAAAAGTGAAAAAAAAGTGAATTGAGTTCAGATGGATTAAGGTGAAAATTATGCCTTCCTTAGGTGAGCAATTTATATCTCTTTTCAGCTCCCCAAAGAGCACAAGTTAATGAACTAAGCAAAATGGAAGGGCATAAATCCGAGCTGCCTGGGGGCCATTACATGGCTCATCCCTCCTCCAGGAAATGCTGATGTAATGCAAAGGCATAAATGTTAAATGCTACGTAGTTACTGTGCAGTGCCTTCAGGGGTAGAAAGGGGAACAAAGTTACATATGGAGAGGGAAAATAGTCCAAAGTCACGGAACAGACCCACAAGTCCCGTCCAGACACTAGCATGAAACAGTGACAGCCGCTGAATTTTCACTGGACCTGTCTGAGCTTCAGTGAAGTGCATAGAGTAAGCAAAAAGATAGTAATTCCTTAATTATTCCATGCCTTCATGTCTGCTTGTGAAAAATGAAACCAGGCACCTCTTCCCAAAGGTTTGGTTATATTTGCACTGATGGCTACATATAAATGTTCCTGCAGGCTAGCAAAAACAGATTGTATTGTCCTTCTCCCTTTGACCTCTGTATGGAGGTTATTTGTCTGTTTATTTGCTTGTTTATTTGTCTCCTGGGTGTAGCTGCATCATTCCTTGTATTGGGCAACAGAGGGAGAAGAATCGTGCGACAAGGCGGGTTGCAGGTCTGCGTCCTTTTACCTTGTGATATGCCTGTATAATAGGGTCCCTCCATGTGCTGTAGGTGTGACCAGAGCACTTTGTACACAGGGCAGTTTCGCTGATCTAGTTACTCATCGGACCTCCTTAAAGGCTCAGGTAGATCTTTCACAAAGGTTATTCCTCAACCATAAGAAATGTCACTTGGAAAGAATTTGTTATGAGGAAGTGTCTTGGTGTGGGGAAATCAATGGTAGGGGAGGAAAGGGAGTAAACAAAAGCTTAAGATTAAAATGTCAAACATGTCAAAGTGAGGAAGGTATAAATTGTAAATTGATTCATTGGCATGAATAGCAATTGAACTCTCACTTCTTACTTCGGGAATAAAACCAGAAAGCACTAATAGCAAATCTTGCTTATTTTTTTTTTCCTTTTTATAGGACATATAGAATATAGTCATGGAACAGGAGAACCTGGAGGGAACTTTGCTTTTAAATTCGATGTGGTTGATGTTGAAGGCAATAGATTGATGGACCAGTCGTTTTCCATTGGTGTTTTAGGTAAGCAGGTGCTCAGCTCTATACAAAAATACTTGAGCAGTCGTAAAGTTATATAGTTAGCACTATGCTCACCTTGGAGCTTGAGGCCCCCTTCACCAGCTACAATGGAACTTGAAAATCGTACCTGCTCTGTTGCACAGCTCTGGCCCCTCGGTGGGATCTCTGAGGGATAGACCTGAGCATTGTTGTGACCTTCCTGCTAGTATCCAGCCTAGGACTGAAGAAAGGAAGCTGAAAAGATTCCATTTTAAATCACTGTTTCTGATCATTTCAGAAGACAAATCCAGACCTGTCATCACCACCAATAAAGGATTAGTCTTGGATGAGAACTCAGTGAAAAAAATCACCACTTTGCAGCTGTCAGCCACTGACCAGGATAGTGAGCCTGCAGAGTTGATATACAGAGTCACCAGACAGCCCCAGCTAGGCCACCTAGAACATGCAGCATCACCAGGTATGTTCTCATCTCTTGCTGTATCCAACCAAAAACTGGGACTTAACGAGTGTTGGTTCTGGTGTAGTTAGTATTTATGGTCTGCCTCACCAATTTTGACCATTATATTCTGCACTGTGTTGTACTTAGCACATTGTAGGCATTCTGTAATTTCTTGGTGAAAGTGAATGAAAGGTTGCAGTGTGGGTTTGGGAGTACAGCTCAGTGGTAGAGTGAGTGCTTAACATGCCCTGGGTTTGATCCTCAGAACTTGCCCCCCTCAAATCCCAATTTTATATAAGCAATCTTACCTCCATAACTAGAGAGTCAGTTCCTTTAGAATAAACACCGCACCATTCTTCAATGCTTCCCTGGGCATATGGTACAATGCACTGTTCTGCGCTTTAAAATTCAATTCAGGAGCTAGGGTGGAGCTCAGTGGTATGGCACATGCTTAGCATGCTCATGGCCATTTATTCAGTCTCCAGCACACACACAAAATTCAATTCAATGCATAGTGAGTGAGTATGTGTACTGAGCAAGGTTGTAGTTTAGCTGCTGCTCAGGAAACAAAGATGAATGAGAGACAGTCCTTGCCCTCCAGAGTTCTCTACTGGGTGTGATAAGGAGGTTCTGCAGATAAGCAGAACTCAGGGAAGACTACAATAGGTGTTTAAGGAAGGCACAAACCTGGGGTCATGAGTTCAAAACTGGGAAACTCTACATCCTGATGGAAAGTGCACAAAGGTGATATTTAATAACACTGGGAAGATGCAAAGTTTGGGGGGCAGGATCTGTGTTCTTTCCAGAGATGGCAACGGCATGGGAGTGCTCTTAAAAAATGACACGTGAGCCAGCTGAACTGAAACATGTGTTCTGAAGATACTAGGAGACAGAGCTTGTGGGTAGACTGAGATTTTATGGAGTGTCCTCAAAACTGGGATAAGTAATCTCTACTTTAACTGACAGGCAGTAGGAACTCACTGCTGAATTTTGAGCAGGGAAGGAAGTGAAGTTCACCAGGCAGTGTCCAACAGGGTGGACTGGAGGGAAAACGAAGTGTCAGAGTGAGGTAGATGGGAATGGCACTTAGTACATGGTCAGCAAATATTTGTTGGTTGAAGGAAGAAAAAAATTCCAGGGGAGGACCTCTAGAATTTGGTGACCCAGTCAATGTGAGGGATAAGAGATAATTGCTGAATTGATAATCTAAAGGTAGAATGGTCTCAGAGGCAGTGACAGGTGGAGATGTAGATCTTCAGTTGTTTTCTTTGGATTTTAAATTACAGATTCTTCATTCAACTAGGGAAATATCAAAACAGGGGAAGCACTTGCCCGTATAGTACTCATTTCCTAAGGCAGAGAGTCAGATAATAAACAAACAAACAAGCAAATAATGTCGCATGTCAGGTGGTGATGAGTGCTAGGTGGGAGCATGGGAGGCAGAGAGGAAGCGAAGTCTTCTCTGGTGATAAGATGACATTGGAGCAGTGCTCTGAATAGAAGCAGGAAGCCAAGCAGCTGACAAATAAGGAAAGAATATTCCAGACAGAGGGTCAGCAAGTATAAACATCCTGTGGCTGGACCAGTCACGTAAATCAAATTCAAGACAGCAAGAAGCCAGTGTGGCTGCAGCAGGTGAATGGTGGGAAGGGTGGTGAGAGATGAGCTTTGAAAGGTGGGGTGTGACTGTGGAGGGGGTGAGGGCAGAGGTCCTGTGGGGTTCAGGCTGTTGGGGAAGTGGAGGGAACTGTCTAACCTCCTGTGTGCAGCAGGGTGCATGGAGGAATGGACAATTGGCTAAAGTCTGTAATGTAGATTAAAGCAGGGGGCCACCTTCTCTGTCCCAAAGTTCCTGAGGATGTAATGCAGGTCAGCATCCCCAAGACCTTGGCTGCCCGAGCTATTTGATAACTAATTCATGTGCTAATTGCTTCTGCCAGAATTCTGTCAGGCTGCTGACTGAAGCTCTCCGAAGATGTGAGGGTCTGGCTGTTGTCAGGCAGCTGCACGCACACTGCAGTGTTCAAAAGCTCCAAGCTTGGAGCCAGGCGCTGCCAGGTGCCCTCCTGCTGGGACGCCCCTCCCCAGCCCTTGCTCTCCTCCTACCCTAGGATGCCCCTTAGTCCCATGCCAGGTGCTTACTTTTCTTTTTCACATCTCTCAGATTTCACTGGGTTTCAAATCTGGTTGCCAAGAGCAAGTTGGAATCGCGCTCCTTCCCACTCCGACAGCAGAGAAATGCTCCGCTTCCTTTGCTTGCTCTTCCCAACAGGCCCAGCTTCCTAACTCAGGTGCTTCCCCATCCCTGCCCATTTCTCTTAATCAGCCTCTTTCCAGTGACTCTAAGGAGAGTAGATAGGAGGATCCAGCCCTGTCCTCTTTACCCATTGCCAATAGGATGGGTCACCGGCCCCGCACTGAGTCTTTTCTGTTGCATGAAGCCAGGATCCTCTTACTTTCTTTTCCTTCAAGTGAGACCATTTTCACGGATTTGATTCTCTCTTTTCATGTAGAAGGGCTGACTTTGGAGAAAGGACACATGAATTGTTCTTTAGCCTCTCTGAAAGCAGCCGGCCCCAGTACATAGAAGAAAGACTGTGTTTCACTGGATGAGGTTGGGCCCAGCAGGAGTTGAGGTTAGGGTGGGTCCTGTTCTCCTCAAAAGCAGAGTAAATTCTTGTGGTCCAGTGTCCTCAGGGTGACTTTGAACTGTTTGGGGACCAGTTGCCTCTTAGAGTTAATATTAGCCCTTAGCGTGGACAGATGCGGTGACACTTGATGGTTTCCCGTGGCGTGAAATTGCCCTCAGACTGGTGAACATCCTCTTTTCTCCCCCTGAAGAGTCGTTGGGGGCCATGTGCACATTTGGCCCATACCTGAGACAGGCCTGAGCGTCCTGGAGGAGAGGCTCATCCTGAATCCTGTCCTTGTATGTGCTGTCCTTCGAGGGCAGGGGCCATATCCCCACCCCAGGGCCTCCCTGCTCCCCTACATCCCAAAGACTCCGCTCTTCAGAAGTTGGAATAAAGAGTAATATTAACTAAGATGAATGCTAAGAGTCCCCAAAACACAATAGCTTAAATTAGAAATTTATTTTCTCTCCCAGAATAATCCAGAGGCAACTGGCCCAGAGATCCTTAGCACTAGGCTCCCATCTCTAGCTCTACTACAGCTGTCTCTCCATCAGCAGGGGGAAGACAAGACTGGAAACCCCACGTCCACTTCTCTTTTAGGCACAGTGCTTGGCGAACACTCATCCTTCTGTGTGGTCTTAGTTCCGCAAGACTGAGAGGCAACTGGGACACATAGCTCTCGCTGGGCATCCCCTTACTTACCGAGTAGTCAGGAGCCAATCACGACACTAGCTTTGGAGGAATAGGGCATACAGTTGTCACCATGAAGTGCAAGTTGTCCCACGGACTCAGATACAAAGGAGTAGTGGTGGGTGAATGAGCCGTTAGAGGACAGACTTGGGGTGCTAACTGTCCTACAATGAACAGGTGAAGTCCCAAGCCAATGTTTACCTAGAAAGCCAGTAGAACTCTTGGTAAGAAACAGTGGACTGTGTTGCCTGATCCAGAACTGAGTCCTTGTTTTGATTTTCATCTTACAGTAAGTCCTTCGGTTACAAATGAGTTCCATTGCAGGAGAATATTACTAAGTTGGGATTGTTCATAAGCCAGACAACATGAGTCTTGTACACCTTTGATACAAATAAAACCAAGCACACAGACAAAAGTACTGTAAATTATTTTTGCTTTTAACAGTTACCTTAAAATGGTGGTACAGTACAGTACAACTATAAATAAACTACTTTTACATTTGCAGTTCCCTTAAAATGGTGGTATAGTTCAGTACTATGGCATTTAGGAGACTGCTTGGAGTGAACTGACAGGAAGAGTTATTAACTGCAGGGGGGCGGACAGGTGGGAGATGGTAGAGCTGAAGGATCATCAGCAATAGGAGACGGGGGGCAAGATGGAATTTCGCTCCCACCTGATGTTGATGACTCAGGCTTTTGATGGACTCAATTCTGTCTACCCTCTTGAGAAAACAATCCCATGATGGCTGAGTAGTAGCTCTTTTTTTTTTTCTCATCATAGTTGACTGTATCATTGGATGGCGTTCTGCATGGCTACTGCAACCTTTGTGTGCTGTACTCTATCACACCGCACCATAAG
Organism: Dasyprocta punctata; assembly: GCA_004363535.1. NCBI lineage: Eukaryota > Metazoa > Chordata > Mammalia > Rodentia > Dasyproctidae > Dasyprocta > Dasyprocta punctata. The sequence continues at coordinate 19,773 of RJWM01003873.1, read as the reverse complement.
CACATGGCAGTACAACTGAGACGATGTCTGACAGACATGTGTGCTACTTTCATGTGTTCACATCTGTGAATGTTTATAATACGAGGTTCATTTGTTTCTGTGAAAGTTCACACCTCAAATGTTCTTAGCTCGGGGACTTACTGTATTCCCAATACAGCAGGTTGCTATCACCACAGCTCCGTAAATAATGAACCTCACACCCTACGAATCTCAACACCTTACTAATTTAATGCTCCCCACACCCTACAGGTGCTTTGGGAAGAGTTAGTAGGTGCTGTTTCTGATACCTCATGGTAGACCTTCCCCTTGCTGGACCCCCTCTCTACAGTACAATATACTGTCCTGAAGGGATAAAGTGGCTTCTTGGGCAGGCCGAGAAGGAAAGTCCGTTACGATGTGTTAGAATCCCTAAACGCGTTTAGGGAACCTTCAAAGGTCCCCTGTGATGGGCAGCCAGGTGGCCCCTTTTTACATCAGTGAGTACAGTAGTCCTTGTTGAGGCCACTGGAAGGTAAACCCGAGCCACTCGGATGAGGCCTTCATGCTTAGCAAGGACAGGCAGGACTTGGTTCCAAAGCATAGAACACAAAACAGAGGACACAGTGGCAGGTCTGCCATCCATGAGCCACCAGTGCTTCTTGATTCTGTCTGCAGCTGCCACTGGTTGAGGAGCAGTGTGGCGCATGATGCTTAGCTTCAGCCTCTGTCAGTCACCGGCTAGGAGGTGTATTTATCTTCCTGCCCTCCTGGGGACTTGGAAGGAGCCCCAGTGCATTTTCCCACCAGCCTCAGAGCTGCGTATTCACCACAGGACATGATCTTGCCCTTAAATCTTGAAATCAGGCAAATGATTGTTGTTCTCCCTCCACAAAGGGTACCCTCATCACCTTCTTACTAATCGCCAAATGACTCACTAATAAATGGGAGGACCCCCTGGGAGGAGTCTAAAAATCTCAAGTCTTTGGATCCTCTGGCTATTGTGAAGTCTCCCATGCAGGGAATCGTCTCCTGCTAAGCATTAACTCATCAAGGCGCTGCACCCAACTCTCCCACTTTCTACTCGGTGCTTAACGCCAAGTCCTCCCTTGTTGAAGGAGCTCAGTTAAAGCTGCTGACACAGCATGCGGCCTTTCCGACAAGTGCCTCTTCCCTTCCCCTAGCTCAACTCATCAGCATCCTTCTTAGTCTTTTAAATTCTCTTCTGAAAGTGCTCAGGGAAGTGGGCATTTTGCCAGAAATCACGACATTCCCCAACCCAGGTCTCAGATCGGAGCAACAGCGTCGTCAGAGCCCGTGTGGCTACACAGAGAGCACCGTGCCGAGGAGCACACTGCACCACATTGTACCATTCAGAGGACAGAGGTCAAAGCAAGGGTTTCAAGGTGACATCAGGGGCTTTAACTGGGGTGCCCCATAAGCAGACTGTCTCCACATTCAGGCTGCCTCCTGGGGTGTGTGAGCTCTGGGGACAGAAAAGTTTTTCAGTTGTGTACTCTTGGTCCAACCATTCTGATTCCAGGCTCCTTGCTAGTTTGTGTCTTTGAGAAGGCTGGTCTGAGCGGTCTGAGCCTCTCTTGGGAAGATGACAGTACGCAATATAGCAAATATGGGGGATTTCTTTCTATCTTGTCGTTGAAATCCAATATTGTTCTCACTGTTTCGCTTTGTTCTGATTGTTTTGCTTTATTCAATATTCTGTTTTGATTGGTTTTATTCTGTTTTGTTTTTGGTTTGATTTTGCTATACCTGATGGAATGGACAACTATTGTAAAGATAATAAGATATACTAGAATAGCTGTTGTTGTTTTCCTAGTATCCTGCTTTGATGTTCTGTACCAATTTTGCTGCTTTGTTTTGATTGGATTTGTTCTGTTTTGTTTTGTTGGATTTTGCTATCTTTAAAATAAAATTTTTTTAAAAAGAGAGAGAGAAGGCCGGTCTATACATGGCAGCTTCCTCCATGGTACAACTTCAGTAGGGCAGCTTCTCAACTGGTGGCTAACTAGTTATGACTGTGCTTTAAGAAGTTTAGGCACCACTAAATGGGATATTATTTTTATTTACCAGATATAAATAGTTCTCTTGTTAGTATTTCCACTCAGTTCCTTCTATTAAACATACTGTAGAGTCCACATGGCTTCAGACATGACCACTACTGCACAGGTCAAATAAGACCACATGTTGTTATCTGCCATTTTATCTGCTACCTCTAAGGTGACTATGCTGTTCCAGCTTTAAAGATGTTAAAGAAATAAGGTAAAATAAAATAAAAGTCTGTGTTATAGGACTTGCTCTAGTTTATGTGACTCATACAGCAGAAAGGAAATGTGGAAAAAAAGAAAGAAAGAAACCAAAGTCATTTTTCTGAGTGTTCTTTCCACTTTTCTGTTACATCACTGGTTCTTGGCCCTGTGTGAACGTAACAGTTACTGAGGGCAGATTTAAAAATAATGATACCCAGGCCCCACCAGACCCTGAGGGGTGGGGTTTGGACATGAGTGTCTTTTAAAAACACACTGTATTTGTTCATCCTGTGTTGCTATAACGCAATTCCTGAAGCTAATACTTAATAAGGAAAAGTGGTTTATTTAGCTCACAATTTTGGAGGATCAAAGCCCAAGATGGTCAGCCCCATCTGCTCAGCTTCTGCTGAGAAACCCTTTGGCTATGTCACAAAACGTCGAGAACATGTAGGAGAGGAAAACTAGGGAAGCACCTGCCTTGCTCTTTTTATAACCACCCATCGTGACAGGAACTAACCCGCTCTTAGAGACCTTCATTAACCCCTACCATTGGTAGTACCCACGGTAACCTAATCACCTCTCAGTAGGCCCACCTCTTAAAGGTTCCATGACTTTTTACCACCATCATAGTGGACCAAGCTTCCAACCCTTGAAACTCTGGGAGACATACTTAAACTTTACCCAAATCATTGCACAGCCTCATGAAACTCTGACTACAGACTGGGTTGTTGATATATATGTAGTGCTGTATCATATGAAAAGATCTCCCTTCTTGCCATTTCCTCCCTTCAACAAGCATTCATTAAGTAGCTACTACAAAAAACATGTTTTAGAAATTGTGTACCTATAAAACAGCTATGTGCAGATATGTTTCAGACACCACAACAGCACCAAGACAGGATGACGGGAGCCCAGAGGGCAGGGGTTCCCCCCATTAGACAGGGGTTTAGTCAGGGGAGACCTGCCAGCAGTGATACTTTCCCAAATGGGTACCTTAATTCCAACTTCTCTGGGTTTCTTGACACCAACCAAAACAGGGCACACTCAGTAGTTTGGGCTCTCCTGAAGAGCAGTGGCATGTTCTTGTGCTAGGGCTACCATAACAAAGTGCCAAAAACGGGCATCTTCAACCAAAAAAGCTTATGTTCTCATAGTTTGGAAGCCAGAAGTTGAAGATCAAGGTATTGGCAGAGTTGACTCATATAGAGGGCTGGGAGGGAACAATTGTCTATAGATAGTCAGCCTCATGTTACATGTGCTCCCTGGAAGGATTGTGCCCAACTGTCACAGTTTTATGACATCAGCTTTATTGAATTAGGACTCACCCTAGTGATGGCATCTAATTACATAAACGATGACCTTATTTCCAGATGAGGCCACATTCTAGGTTACTCGGAGTTGGGACTTATAAATAGGGAGTCAATTCAACCTATAATAAGAGGGTTTGGAGACAGTCAGAAGAGGAAAAGCAGAGTCTCCCACTAGATGGGCCAAGGTGGGGAGGTCAGGATGTGTAGAGCCACCCCCAAATGCTGGGAGCAGGTGACCAACGCGTCCCTGATGCCCTATCCCAAAGGCAGTTTCTCCAGAGTTGCTTCACTTGGCGGCCCCTCCAGGACCTCGACTGAGCTTTCTGTAATGTGTGGGTCTTCTGGGGAACTGGAAAACTGGCAGGGTTAATGTGGGTCTCTGTAATACTGCCAGAGACATGGTTTAGCCAGCACTTTGGTTACTGAAAACACCTTCCATGGGATTGAAAGCCTTCAAGTATTTCAAAAAGCAACTACCTGCTGTGACAGCCAATAGAGGAGTGTGTCATTAAAAACACCACCTGCAGAAAAGTGAGCAGCTGGTACCTTCCAAAACCCAATTAGCAAAGGTTAAAATTTTGAAAATAAAGAATGTATAGGAATGGGAAATCTGTGTTCAGTGGAACCTCTTAGATGCAGAATATTGTTCGTGAACTTGAACACGCTCAGCAGGTCTATGATTTGAACACCTGCTGTGTCCCCTGCACTGTTCCAGGTGCTCATCAGTGAAGGAACCAGACACAGCCTGTCCTCTTAAAGCATCTGTTCTACACCAGCTTGTTACCCTCTGGCATGGAAGTGTGGCTATCATTTACATAACAGTAAACCCCACCAAAAATCACTATTTTTGAAAATAAAGAAGCTGTAGTCAAAAAGGTACTTTAGAAGAAACAATTCAAAAACATTACGATGGCGATATGTCAATTATATGATGATGGTGATATAATAAGTGCATGACTAAGCTTCATTATTCTTTCTACTTTCCTGTGTTCTTCATATTTTCTTTAATAAGCATGTTACTTTTGTATCTTAAAAAAAAGTTAAAGAATAAGCATGAGATCCAAGAAGTTCCTTGTTGAAATGACTCTTATGTATAGTGCTCTTGCCAGGCATAAATTTTGGAATTAAACTACCTTGGGTTCTAATCTCAGCCTTATTAGCTATGTGATCTTGACAGGTCATGTAAATTTTTCACTGTCTAAGGAGTTCTATTACCATGTCATAAAGAATCTGTAAAGATGCCTAGCCTGACCTCCCCGAGTTGTTAAAAAATAAAATCCAACATATATAAGTAAACCTAATATAGCATTATACCCATTAAGGCTAGAGCTCTCAGGTACTTCTAGTGAGAATGTAAAATGGTTCTACTACTTTAAAAAAAAAAAAAAACAGCAAGGCAGTTCCCTCAAAAAGAAGGCATATAACTAGCATATATTTCAGTTATTCCACTTCTAGAGATTTACCCAAGAAAAATGGAAACTTATGTTCATACCTGGACATCACTGTGAGCAAATAATTTTGGCAACTTTATTTGTTGTAGTCCAAACCTGCAAATTCAAAGGCCCATCAGCATATGAACAAATAAACAAATTATAATGTATCCACATAGTGGAATACTACTCAGTTTTAAAAAGGAATAAACTGTTAATGCATGCTGAATCTCAAAACAATTATGCTAAGTAAAAGAAATCAGACGCAAAGTAGCACACACTATATGATTCCACTTATAAAAAGGTAAAGAAAACTAATCTATACTGATAGAAGCAATTCATCAGATGCTGTGGGATACAGTAGAGGGTGGAAAATGAAAGGATGGAAAGATTATGAAGTGTCGATTGACATTTTTGGAGTGATGGATATGTTTACTGTTTTGACTGAGGTGGCAGTTTTGTGAGGGTGCCAGAGCTTGTGAAATTGTGTACTGCAAATATGTATGATTTATGATATGTCAATTTTACTTCAATAAAAAATATTAAAAGGATTCAACCCCAGAGCCTTCTTCTCTTGAGGAAGGCAAAATTTTAGTGATAATACCTCAGACTCATAATGGGGGCAGTGAATTACATGACCAGTTGATTGTAAGACACTGGACAAGTATTTTCCCATGAACTGGAAGGATGTATTCACAGCAGGAGGAAGAGATTTAAATTTCTCAGTGTAACCAGTCTGAAGTTATTAAATTTTTAAAGAATGGTATGGATTTCTGTCCAGAGCCACAAGACAAAGCTATAAGACAGGAGGCTGCATTTCTTGCCTGTCAAAAACTGATGTAGCAAGCACGGAAATGTAAAATGCCTCATCAGAAAATTAATGCTCCAATATTCAGAAGGCTATTATATCTGGGTGACATATTTCAGATGATAAAGGGAGATGCAAATGTAAGCCGTGTGGGTTGATTGTTTGCCTTTTTAAAAAGAAAGCAGTGACACTGATGTCATGCTTAAATATGTAACAAAGTAGAGTCTCTGTTGTTGTTTTATTTTTTCTTAATAGAAAGCCAAACTGCTTTTTCACCAGGATTAACAATGAAAAACAATAAATCCCAGGATGCAGCAAGTGCATTTTAGGGCCAAATTTAAGGACTAGATTAAATAGATGAATTCCCCTATCCCTAGAATCTGAAAGAGGTTATCTATCCCAAAGGACTAAAAGACAGAATTTTGTATCAGTCTTGATGGCATCAGAGTATGAGCCCCATAAGACAGAAGCATGGATTCTGGACTGTTTTGCTAAATGTTCTTAGACATTTTAAATCATAGAAATATTGTGTATTTGTAAGATACCTTACTACTATTTTGAATTGCTTTAGTTTACTTTACTTTTGTTTTTGCTCTTAAAATGTCATAGTAAATAGATTTAACATGGTTTTTTCTGTATCATGTTATGAAAGGGGATTGTTTTTCTAGGTCATTTTCAATTTGATATAGAATGATTATTCATATCCCAAAGTCATAAAGTAAGTTTTATTACTGCCCGGCTGGACACAATAGTATAAAGAAGCTAGAATCACAGGCCTGAGGATGAGAGATATTCCGTGAAATTCTAGTGGCCAGGTATCTTAGTTACTTTTCTCGTTACTGAGACAAAGTACCTGATACCCAAAGTTAAAGGAGGAAAGGTTTATTTGACTCACAGTTTGTAGAGGTTTCAGTCCAGAATCAGCTGGCTCCCAGGCAGGGTGGTGTGGCAGAGGGACATTGCAAAGGAGAAGCAGTTCATGGTGGACAGAAGGTAGCTAGGCAAGCAAGGGGATCCTAGTAGCTTTTTTCTGCCTCTTTTATATCTATCTAGGCTTCCAGAATTAAGGCAGTCTCAAACAAGTCAGTGGGCTTTTTAGTAATCACCCACCTTTAGCACCATTAATCCTAGCATTGCACCATAAATCAATCACACTCGGGATTCAGCCACTTCTGAAAAAGCCCCACCTATGATTGCATGAGGCTTTGCAGGAATTGAAACACAAGCCATAACATCAGGAATGGCTCAGTAATCCCAGAAACAATGCTGTGTGCACCCAAGACTTATAACTCCAGTGTTCAAAAGCTAAACCATCATGCAACATTAAAAGTTAGGAGAGATTTTCGGAAAGGACTTTGAGGTTATGGGGAAATGTAAAACTTATGAGAGAGGGATTTGGAGAATAAACCAATGGCTCTATCTTTCACAAATTTTGCCTGCATATGTCAACCCCAAGAGAAAAGATACTAGTGTTTAATGCACACCTGCTGTTGGCTTGGCACACAGTGAAGCCTCAATAATAAAGTTAACATGTGCTGCTGCAGAACATATGCCACTGTAGAAAAAATCCACAAACAACCTACCACAAGGTCTTCGAGGGCAGACCGTGCAGGCTGTATGGAAATACAAAAGGCCCTCTCTGGTGAGTGCATGATTGGCATTTTGACAGCCTTCCTGTTTCTCTCCTCTCCTTTCACTAGGTGTCCAGATCAGTTCCTTTACTCAGGCTGACCTGACTTCACAGAACGTTCTGTATGTCCATTCTAGTGAGACTGAGAAGCATTCAGATGCATTCGACTTTGTGCTGTCCGATGGAATTAATGAGGTGGGTGAGGGCCTGGATTCCATGCCTGAGTGCATTTTGATTCCTTCCTGTCTGCTTTGAGAAGAGTAGGCTGAGAGATTGGGGACCTGAGAGCATCATTTTCCTCTGCTGCCTGGGCCTCCTGCCTGAGTCCTCACTCTCAGGCTCCTGCGGGCCAGCAGTGGTGAGGAAGAGGAAGAAACAGTACCTCCCTTCCACAGCTGGTGTGGTCCTGGAGACAGGAAGCCAAGCTGTACTTTTTTGCCATCCTAGGTGACTCAGACTTTCCATATCACCATTCACCCTGTGGATGATTCGCTGCCTGTGGTGCAAAACTGGGGAATGCGGGTACAGGAGGGTGTGCGGAAGATCATCACCGAGTTCGAGCTCAAGGCGGTGGATGCAGACACAGAGGTGCGAGCACTCCCTAGGGTATCTGGCCAGGGGAGCTCAAGCTGGAAGCTGCCATGGCTTTGTGATTGTGCATCTGTGGGTAGTCAGCTGAGTAGGGGATGAGTGCAGGCATCCGTGAAAGATCAAAACCAGCAGCTCCGTGACCTTCTGGAACAGAGGAACTAAGATGTGGCACTCAGATTGCCTTGAAATTCTTCCTGAAACCCTAAACATATCCATTCTCTCCCCTAATTACATGTAACAGTCCTTTTAATGTGATAGCTTTTTATGATGATTCAGAGAGAACCAGGCAGGTAACATTTTACAGTGTTTCCATTATTCCCTATTAAAGTGAGGTGGGATTTTCTGCACTTAGGTACATTTCCTCCATGTTATCTCCTTGATTCAGACTTTTCTGATGAAAACTTAAGTATCGCCGGGGGTTTGGCTCAGCAGCTTAAGCGCCTGTCTGACAGATGCGAGGTTGTGAGTTCAATCCCTGGTGCCGCAAAAAAAAAAAAAGAAAAGAAAAGAAAAGAAAACTTAAGTATCCTGTGCAAGTAACACAGGTCACGTGGAGACCTCATTCTCATGATGCTCCAAGAGTCAAGTACCCAAGCTCAGGGTGTGACTTCACTCATAAAAGCCTGCTGCCACTGTTATTAATTAGTTCTCTGTGTGCCCTTCTCTGTGCCACCACCCATTCATTCATTGTTCATCCTTTTCTCAAATGCTAATTACCTTACTGGGTTCTCTCCTCTGCTCTAAATGCTAAAGGCAGAACTGTGAATAAAACAGATACAGTGCCAGGCTTTGGGAGTTTATGGCTTTTGTTGAGGAATAGTAAAAGAGATCAAGAACAGATCATACTGGATATAAGTGAAATATACAAGGAAAAATACTATGAGGTAGAAGAGATAGGGATGAATGGGTATGGTATTTTAGAGCAGTCAGGGAAGACCTCCCTTTAGATACCATATCTGAGCAGAGATATGATTAAGAGAAAGAACTCATTATGTAGTTACCTGGGAGAATTCCCTTGCCAGGCTGAGAAGCCAAAGGTGCAAAGGCACTGTGGCCAAGTGTGTTTAGATCCTGAGAATAATTCTAAGGTTGCAAAAGGCCAGAACCCAGAGAACAAGCTGTGGAGAAGACTGAAGCCAGAGAAGGACTCTGAGACCAGGTGACAGTGGGCCTTGTTGGTTCAAGTCAGACCTTTTCATTTTATTCTGCGTTGGTGGGAACACACTGGAAATTCTTGAACAAGGTTTTATGCCTCTTTTTCTTTGACACAACACCTTAGAAAAAGCAATGAGAAATTAGATTCTGTTCTGATGCATTTGGGATTCTATGTATAGAGCTTGGAAAAAGTAATTGGAAGAAAAGAAATGAGCAGTTTTAAAAGGTTGCTTTCCTATCAGCTTAAAAATTCAGGACCTTTTGCTGATGGGAAGGCGCTCTAGGGATGGAAGTGGAAATGGAGAGGAAGAGAAGTAAAAAGGACTAAGATACAACATGTGTGGGGGCGGTTGGGCCTCACAGCAGGCAGGACCGACGCGTTGATAACGCGGAGACCAGGCTGATGGCGCAGATCTGTTTTATTGCGGAAATGCAGAAGCCTATGTACTGTATGGGCGGGGATCAGGGGTGGCGGCTAGGGGCGGGAGCTAAGGGAGGTGGGGAAACGGGAGCGTCCTGGGGGAGGGCCTGGCCCACGGAGGGCGACACGCAGACGGGGAGGGCCGGCCTCCTCCGACCCGGTAAGGGGAGGGGCTCTAGCTCCTCAAACCCGTGTGTCTGCCCTCAACGCGGCCCATAGCGCCTCTTGTATCCCAGGGGCTACACATGTGTATGTACCAAATCCTCACGATGAATGTATTCGTTAAGTATCACAAATATGGACTAAGGAAAAATGAATTCAAGCTTTTGACCTGGGATGGTGGCATGCACCTGTAATCCTAGCACTCTGGAAGACTAGGCAGGTGGATCACAAGTTTGAGCCCAGCCTGGGTGATTTCATGATTTGGCAAGATATTGTCTCAAAATATAAAGAAATAACAATAAAAAGGACTGGTTGTAGCTCACTGTGAAGACCCTGGGTCAGCCCCCATACTGACACACACACAGAGATAGATAGGGAGAGAGAGAGAGAGAGAGAGACCCTTATCTGATAGATGTGTTTAGGTTCTGTTCCTCTGTCCAGCTGCTGACGGCCACCCACTCATGTCCCGTCTGGTTTCTGTCATGAATCGCTTTCCCTTCTGCTCTTCTGTCCTGAGCAGGCTGACGCTGTCACATTCCGAGTGGTGCAGCCCCCTCGCCACGGCATGATCGAGAGGACCAGCAGGGGGCAGCACGCCCACCTGGCCACTTCCTTCACCATGGAAGACATCTACCAGAACCGGGTCAGCTACAGCCATGACGGCAGCAACTCCCTCAACGACCGATTCACCTTCACTGTCTCTGATGGGACGAACCCCTTCTTTATCATTGAGGAAGGAGGAAAAGAGGTGAGAGGCAGGCAGAGTGGAGAAGGCCTGGCAGTTCACACCAGAGGCAGGACGTGGACCTTTACATCTGACCTCACATTAAGTTCTTATTGTTAACTTACCAGCATATTGGCCTTGGGAAAATCACTAAACTCCTTTAAGCCTCAGTGTCTCATCTGTAAAATGGGTATAGTGATAATAATCAGCTTCAAATATGTAGTCTAAGGATCAAAGGAGGTAAGAAAGTACTTAACACTATTGGTAAACAATGAACACTCAATAAAAGATGATAATCATGAATACTATTTTCCTTTCTGTATTTGTTTGTTTTTGTTGTTGTTGTCATTTTGGGGTTTTGTTTGTTTGTTTGTTTTTCTTTTTCTTTTTTTTTTGGTACCAGGAATCAAACTCAGGGCCTCATGCTTGCCAGGCAGGCACTGTGCCGCTGAGCTACATCCCTGGCCCTCTCCCTTCTATTTCCCACTTCTTACTCCTTGAGGTTTTTCTTCACCCAGTTTTTCAGCAATATCACATGGCTCTAGACTGTCTTTCTCTTTTTAGATTAAGACCCTCAGTTCAACCAGAGTCTAAATCTTTAAAAACTAGCAGTAGCCAAGAGCAGGGCTTTTGTGTCCAAGAGATACTGATTTAAACTCTAGCTCTAAGTGTCTTTCAGCTTTTCTATCTGTAAAATGGGGCTAATTCCCACCCTCCTGGTGTACATAAGGCACGCAGGCCCTCCCTAGCACACCAGAAACATCGGTTCATCATAGCTGTAGTCATCATCAGTATCAGCTGAAGCTCAGCCTGTGCAGCCAGTGAGATACATTTCTCTGGAGGTCATGCAATTATAAAGCTTTACTTCCTAGAAGAATTACTCCTTCCTGTCCTGTACATGTCCAGAAGAAACTTACGATTTCCTTTCAACTTCTTGCTCACCATTTGCACCCATCCCTTCATCCCTTGGCGGGTCTCCCGCAGGGCTCCCGATCTCCCCGAGATTGAGTGTGTTCCGTGCAGGCTCGCTTCCCACGTCCCCTGCCAGCATGCTGATGCAGCAGGAGGCTGTTAGTGAGCAGCCTGCTGACACCCGCCAGCCCTCCAGGGTCGCAGAGGGGGCCCGCTCTTGGTCCCTCAGGGCCCCTTTCTTATGCTGGGGATGAATGATTGTTTTCCTCAAGGAAAGATCTCACTGTGTCTTTGAGAGATAAATAGGTCATTCTCAGCTGGCTGCCCACATCTGTCCCTGGGGGGCCCTTGGGATTTCCCTGCCATATCCCTATGTGTGCCACAGCGCCACCTGGCAGGCCATCATTTTTTGTTTTTTTATCTTGCACTGTCGTTGCTCTCTAGTTAGTTAGACTCTCAATAGAATGGGGGGAGAAAAAGGATTTCAGGCTGTATCAGCAAAAGGGCAATCTGTCTCATGACACAGAATCTCGTAGAGCTTCCAAGGGACTATGCCCTTTTAATATGGAAATTATTTAGAAGGTGGCATGTAGTGGCTGCTCTCAAAAACTATAAGGTGCTGAGTCACACTCAAGTGTGTGTCCCATATGTGGTCTGTGTGTGTGTACATGTGTGATCACAAACTGTATACTCTCTCTCCCTGTTTTAGCCTCCTGCCTCTGATTCTTTAGAAATTGCTTTCCCACAAGACAAGCAAACTACAAGGACAAAAATACGAAAAGGAAAAGGAAAAAGAAAATCATTCCCACAGAAACTTCTTTCATGTCTGATATAATCCCACTTCATTAGGCTTTAAGAAAAATTTAATAAACTTGATGGAAAGGAAGATATGCTATGTATTAGTTCATTTTAGGCCAATGTTGACTTCAGTTCCAGAAGTCATAGGGCTGGGGGTGCAGCTCAGGGGTAGAGCAAGGGCCTTAAACATGAGAGGTCTTGGGTTCTGTCCCCAGAACCTCAGCCACTGCAATAAAAAGAAGACTGTAGTACCTGATGACCGACTTCCATAGCAGTTGCAATCCTGGCAAAGGTACCTCTTTTCCCTACTTTTCTTCCCATGGGGCTCTCATCTTGTCAGCCAGGAATCTTTCAGAAGCTTCAGGCCACTGCTGGTCAGGGATAGGAGCTGCCTCATTGCCAAGTCTTCATCCCTGGAACTTCACCAGATTACAGGGGTTCAAGCTTTGGAGGCCCTGGACCTGACATGTGCCAACCCTGTCCAGGTGGTGAATGTTCTTTTCTGGCCCCCCAACAGATTACCACAGCAGCACCGCAGCAGTTCCGAGTGGACATCCTCCCAGTAGACGACGGCACCCCTACGATTGTCACCAACCTGGGGCTCCAGTGGCTGGAGTATATGGATGGCAAGGTAAAGCCTGTCCCACAGACCCAACTGGGGCCAAGTCTTTATTCGTGACAGTGTCTTACAAATAGAGCTCTCATTCAACTCGTGTTTATCACTCCCTCATAGAGCTGGTTTCCCAAAATTGCCATGTTCTGTGAGTTTGCTTAGGATTCTTTATTGGTTAAGATGGTGCAGGACGGATTTCCACAGCCAAAAATGCATCAAAAATACATGGGCCTAATGAGCTAATGCATAGTGTATCTTCCTTTCAATCATGCTTATTAAAAGTTTCATGAAGGCGTGGTGAGGTGGGATTATGGCGGACATGACAAGAAGTTTCCGTGGGAAGAATTTTCTTTTTTCCTTTCCTTTTCTTGTTTTCATCCATGTGGTTTGTTTGTCTTAAAGGAAAGCAATCTCAAAATTCCAGCTCAACTATCATGCTCCTGTCTTGAGGGTCCCATTCTCATTTCTTCAAAAAGTCCACCTTATTGCTCTGCCATCACTAGATGGTTACTGTTGACTACATGGTCAAAAAAATTTTTTTTTCAGAAAGTCATCAGTACTCCAGCCTAAGAGAAGGGAAAAACAGAGAAGCAAGGGAGAGGAATTTCCTTTCAAGAAAGTGGCACAGAAATCAAACATATCCCTTGCACTCATTATCTAGTGATAGGAAATTGGTCATATGGCCCCACATGTGGCTGGGAAATAGTGTCTCTGGCTAAGCAGGAAGGTGCTCAGCTACAACTTTGTTAACAGGAAAAGACTGATTTCAAAAAACAGTGTCTGAGCACTCGGGAGGCTGAGGTAGGCGGAGCGTTGTGAGTTCGAGGCCAGCTTGGGCTACAATGCGAGCACAAGGCTGGCCTGAGCTACATAGTGCGACCCTGCCTCAAAAAACCAGGGCCGGGAGTTTGGCTCAGTGCCTTAAGCGCCTGTCCTGGAAGGCGCGAGGTTGTGCATTCAATCCCCAGTGCCGCAAAAAAAAAAAAAAAACAGTGTCTGTCCTTAGTGCAAAAGGAGCATGCATTTTTGCAGACAAATATCGTTGAAAGAATTCTACTGTAGAAATTCCTTTCTCCATCTCCTCATTCTCAAACTGATCATTTAAAGATACACACCACACTTTTCACCTAGCAGCACGTCAAGCACTAGATTGGTAAACCCACCCAAAGACATACACTGTTCTTCATCTCAACTTAGAACCGATTGCTCGTTTGGTGAGTGGTATCCTCCTCAGATGTGGCTATTTTCATCTCTGTGGAGCTGATCGGTTGGTTGTCTGTAGCTGTTAGGCTGAAGCTTCCCACTCAGCTGCTTGGGTTTCATAAAATAAATGAAACAAAATTAGTGCAATTTCCTCCTATGCCTTGTTTGATTTTTCAATATTCAGAATGATTCTCACAGCTGTTGGGTTTCCACCTCTCATGCCTGCCCAGCTACACTCTTAGTGATTCTCCAATGTCCTCTACTTTGTTTAGTTTCAAAGTTAGTTTTCTGTCCTTGTCTTACTAAACCTATTGACATTTACTGCTGTTAATCACCGCCTCACTTTTCTCAGATTCTTAGTGTCACTAAATATTTGAATGAATGAATGAGTTAAAGTTTAGCTCATGTACTTGGGTGCAGTGTATTTATCCTACTCAATTTCAAGCCTTGCAAGTGGTTCCTGGAAACTGTGAAAGAAACATCTTCTCAGTATTGGGTCATTCTTTCAAGGTTCCAGCCTTCTTTCAAGGCCAAAGTTAAATCATATGCCTCAAATCCCTCTTTGCTCACCTTCAGATGGAATTCATCTGTCCCTCTGCCCAAAAGTCTATAGCACTCTTTTTATGTCTCTCTGATAGCTAATGCGCAGTGACCTTGCTTACGAGCCTTTCTTTCCCAGTAAAATGCAGACACCTCACGGTCAGAAGGTGGGAAGTTTCTAATCTCATTGCCTCTCCAGTCCTGACAGAGTTTTCTGCGCAGTAAATGCATTCAGTAAATCACTATAGAACTGAATTAAATCTGAGTCAGAGGGTCTTGTTCCTGCTTTAATTCCCACATCAGGAATTAAATTTAATGGGTTTCTATTCCAGGCAACCAACCTGATCACCAAGAAGGAACTGCTGACCATGGACCCAGACACAGAAGACTCACAGCTGGTCTATGAGATCACATCGGGCCCCAAGCACGGCCGCATAGAGAACAAGCTGAAGCCAGGCCGAGCTGCTGCCTCATTCTCCCAAGGTAACTGGGAAACTTTCACTGTTATTCTACCTGACCTCCCCTCATCATTCTCATAGTCACCTCCCACTACTTATGCCCATGTCACCAATTTGCAAACAGACCTTTAGTGTTCACTTGTCCACCTCATCAATTTAACTTCTGCTGATTTTCCCCCCTTTTACTCTAAACTTTGGCAAAGACCATTCATCTCTACCATGCTTCCTACCTTTAGGTTTGGGCCAGGTTTTCTGGAAAGGAAACAATGGCCAGACTTTATGAACAAGTGATCCCATGTAGTTTATTTATGTATTTATTTATTTATTATGTATTTATATATTTATTTATTATGTATTTATTTATTTATTTATTTATTTTACTCTCTACAGATTATAATGTTACAAAAAAAAAAAAAAAACAGACTTCAGCCCAGAGATTAGAGTCAACACGTATAGGTTGTACAACAGAAATATCCTCATTTGAATTACCTACAGTGGGCCATTTTGTATTTAATTTCTGGCCTGTCATACCCTTCTCACCTTCCTTTGAGGCTAGACCTGGTTGGAAGCACTCACTTCAACACTACCTCCTAAAATCCCTGCTCCGTTTTTGCTTTTATTCTCCCAGTCTTCCATCATGTGTTCTCTCCTAGCACCTTTTCAGTTGTGTATAGGTTGTTTTAATCCAACCCCAGCTTTTCTTGCTAGCACTTAGCTTCCAAAGAACCTTGTTGAGAAAGAGTTAAGGCTGGGTACGAGGCCGCACACACAAGGATGGGGTCAGAGACTTTTCTCTGTTGACTCCCAAATTAGCCCTTCCACATTCCACAGGCCTTTGCTGGAGTGCTTCCTGTCAGAACCCTGGGATTCTCATTTCACAACAG
The DNA here is from genome assembly GCA_004363535.1 of Dasyprocta punctata. NCBI lineage: Eukaryota > Metazoa > Chordata > Mammalia > Rodentia > Dasyproctidae > Dasyprocta > Dasyprocta punctata. Next base: position 3,891 of record RJWM01003873.1, on the reverse strand, counting down.
TGAAGGCTGCTTTCTGTACATAAAGAAGACAGATTTGTTGTTGTTGTTGAACAGTGGCAGAATTTTATTTTAAAACCTGAAAGAAACATTTGTTTTTAAAACTACTACCTTTTTTTGTACTTGGGAAAATAAATTCTGCCTGTAATTCATTAGAAGAATAAACTAGATGTGCTGGTGTTAGATTCCTGGAGGTTGAATCTCCAAGTTAATTCAATGACCTCACAGTGAGTTTTTTTTTGTTTTGTTTTGTTTTGTTTTGTTTTGTCTTTTGTCTCTCAGAGGATGTGAACTTGGGGCTGATTCGTTATGTGTTGCATGAGGAGAAGATCCATGAGATGATGGATAGTTTTCAGTTTCTGGTGAAAGACAGTAAACCCAATGTGGTCAGTGACAACGTCTTCCACGTCCAGTGGTCACTTATCAGCTTTAAATACACCAGGTATAAGTGGTTTCATACTTTCATTCTTGAGAAAAAAGTGAGACAAGTGGAGAACAGGATGATGCGCCCTGCATCAGCCCTGGTCAGCAGTTGGTGGTGGTGGTGATGGTGGTGATAAAAATAATAAAAATAATAATTGCATGACATTCTTATTCAATACAGTATATCCAAGGCACAAGGGTGGGTATTTCACATGCAAGTGCATCATTTTATTTACTTGCAATTTTGCAATTAAGAATTTATTTCTTGACCCCACAGCAGCAGAGCAATAGCAACAGGAAAAGATGGAGTAACTTGCCCACACATCTTTGGCATATGTAATATTTTGCTATTTGCTGATTTTTTTCTTCCTACTTGTATATTCTCCAAAATTAAATAAATTCAGTAGAACTCATCCCTTTTCCTGAGCAAGCCTGTAACATTGTGGTATAGAAGACCCCAAAGCTGGCAATAGGTCTGACCTCATGGGCATTTTGCCTAAAACCCTCATAGCACTGGGACACAAACCCAGGTCCCACAGCTGTCCTCAGTGATAGGAAACAAAGCTTGGCTCTCGCCCTACTCTCCTAGATATTTATTCTGAGTTAATAGCACATGAAAAGTTGGCCTCTTGCTTGGTAAAAGCAATGCAAATCCCTAAGAATAAGCTCCATTCTTCCCATCTCTCCCCTGTTGTCATGAAACTCCATTTATCTAACTTTGTCACCTACCCCTGACTCTCCTGTTCTTACTTCTGCTGCTGTTCGCCCCCCGCCCCCACTTATGTACTTGCCGCAGGTCTGGTGCAGTCCCTTCCCACCAGAGTCATCAGTACCCTTCTGAGCAGCTCTTTAACCTGAGAACCCACTGACCAGCTCTCATTACTCTGCCACACTAGGGAGAAGTTGCAATTTTTCCATGTTCTAAGACCTGGAGCTCACAGCTTTTGCATGCTATTCCCATCTATCTTCTGTGTGGCTCTTAACTCTCTTCCAATTAGGCAGATGACATTCTACATCCACAGAACCTTGTCCACTTCTTTTTTTTTTTTTTTTTTTTTTTTTTTGACTGTTTCACATGCACACGCTCCCTCACTTTTCACGGCTTCCAGAAAGAACCCTAGTCCTCTTCTCTGAACTACCCAATGCCAATAACCAAAAAGGAGAGCCAGGTGCTGAACAAGGGGTCATGGGGTAGATTTTCAGAGACTGCCTTTCTGTGTGCTTCCAGCTACAACGTCAGTGAGAAGGCGGGGTCTGTCAGCGTGACAGTGCAGAGGACCGGGAACCTGAACCAGTATGCCATCGTTCTGTGTCGCACTCAGCAAGGGACCGCCAGCTCTAGCCCTGGCCTTGGGGTCAGCGCATACCCTGGACAGCAGGATTACATGGAATACGCAGGCCAGGTGCGCGGGATGGGGGCCTTAGTTTCTTGGCCTCAGGCAGGATCTAGCAAGGTCTGAGAAGGGGCTGCAGACAATTTTGACACCTCCTCCTTTGTACCCCATCTCCTTTTTTTTTTTCTCAATAAATTTTTTTAAAGATAGTAAAATCCAATAAAACATAACAGAACAAAGTCAATCAAAACAAAGCAGTAGAACAGGTATGGAACTTCAAAGAACGATACTATGAAAACAATAGCTACTATAGTATATCTTGTTATTTTCAGCATAGTTGACCATTCCAACAGGTATAGTAAAATGAAACCAAAAACAAAACACAATAAAACCAATAAAAACAGAATATAAAATAAGGCAAAAAAAATTAATCAGAATAAAGCAAAACAATGAGAGCAATATTGGGCCTCGAAGACAAGACGGAAGAAAATCCCCCATATTTGCTACATTGCCTACTGTCATCTTCCAAAGAGATATTCAGGCTGCCAGCCCCAGGCCTGCAAAATCAATGAAACAGTACTAGCATTTAGTTGCTTTATGTACCTTAGTTGCTATCAATTTAGCCAGACCTCTGAACTAGCAGGTTGCTTACTGGAGGGGGAGGGAGTTGTCCTTGATTCTTAGCCCGTGCACCGGTAGGCGTACCTTTCTCTTCCTGGAATCCGCGCTGATCACGCAGTCTCCCAGAAGGCAGACTAGTTGTCTTCTGGTTGGAGCCACTCTGACCCAGCGGGGCAGGTTCTCAAGAGGTCCATCTCTTTCTCTTCCTGGAGTCTGCTTTTTGAGACAGGGTTTTGCTGCACAGTTCAGGCTAGCCTTGAGCTCACTTTTGTAGTGCAGGCTGGTCTCAAATTTTCAATGATCCTCCTGCCTCAGCCTCTGGAGTACTGGGATTACAGATGTGCACCTCTATGCCCTGCTTTCCACCTTCCTTCTTATAAGCATCCTTCCTTGAGTAATTTTCCTGTGTTCCCTCCCATAGTGCTTGTTCTTCGCAGTGTCTCTGTCCACATTGAAGTGCTACTGCTGGAGCTCACATTGTCAGCTAGCTTCTCAGTCTTTTTTTTTTTTTTTTTTTTTTGCGGCACCGGGAATCGAACTCACAACCTCGTGTCTGCCAGACAGGCGCTTAAGTCACTGAGCCAAACTCCCGGCCCGCTTCTCAGTCTTTACACTTAGTTTTATGACATACATGTCTCCAGGGCATCCCATTCTATGCTCAGTCTCTGACGTCCTCTCCCCTCTTCTCCCTTCCTCTTCCTTACTGAAGGCAGGGAAGAGAGCAGCCAAGGAGACCAGTTGGGAAGCTCTTGGAACAGGCTGAGTGAGCAGTGATGGGGATTTGGGCTTCCATTAGAAAGTGAGGTTGGAGGGAAGCAGATGGATCCAATGGATAAGAATTGACAGGACTTAGCAGTGGGCTAGCTAGTGGGGTGCAGAAGGGGGAGGAGAGGGATGAGTACCTTCTCAGGAAAGGATTTGCTTTAGACATGTTGAGTGTGAATTGTCTTAGAAACAACAGGTTGTTCACAGTAATTAATGGACAGGGAGTAAGGAGAGGAGTCTGGGTCAAGAGGGAAATTTGCAAGTCATCAATGTACCTGTGGTTATAAATACCATGACGGCAGTGACAGAGAAAGAAGAGAGAGTGAGGGGGCCCGGGTGCAGCTCAGTAGAGACTATGCTCAGCGTGGGTGAACGAGGCCCTAGACACCCAAAGGGAGTGGGCAATCTTGAATGTAGAGGAGAAATTGTTGACTGCTTAAGGTAAAGGACCCTGTATTTGTCATTTTTTGTGTAGGACACAATGCTTGGCATTTAACACATATTTATTCAAAATAATTCCATCATTTATTTGGCAATACAAATTTCTAGAAATCAAAGTACGTTATGTCCTTTAATTCAGTTTAGGAATCAGCAGGACCAGGCTAAGACATTTAAATTATGTCTAATTTAAATGAGGAATCAGGAAAGAAGAGATGAGCTAGAGAATCTTCCAGCAAAAAGATAAGACAGCGTGTGTTTGTGTTTTTCAAGAAAAAACAAAGGGCTATTGATGTGTTCTAGATCTTAAATA
>RJWM01003872.1:68440-107828 GCA_004363535.1 Dasyprocta punctata | reverse complement strand
ATCAATCCTACATGTCTTTATCTGTCCATCTGAACAGCCCCCTTAATGGTAATAATATACAATGTTGCAACCACTGTAAAATTCCAACCATCTAAATTCCTAAACCTATAATTTTACAGTATAGGATATGTTGTTGTTGTTAGTTGAATCCTTTAGTTTTTTTATTTCTCTTAAGTATGACCATTCTTTTATCCTTTATAGGCTTCACTCTGAACTATTTAGCTTGATTATATTAGACCTGATATTATGGGTAGTTATTTCAATGGTAACAAGAGGTACTCTAAGGGGAAAGGAAGAAAGGAAGGGAAAAAGAAAAAGACATAAATTTATAAATATGCATAAATAAGACAGCTAAAAAACTGTATTGCTGTGTACATTAGCTATTGAAAAAGAAAAATTAATATTCCTGAATTGATAAACCTTGCGTGTCTATGTCTGTCAATATGATCAACCCCTATGAAGGTAACGATATGTAATATTGTAACTACTGTCAAACTTCAACCACCTCAGAGTGTAAACCTACAGTGTAATTGTATCAGATCTGTGGTTGTTGTTTGTCTTTCATGCTTTTTGTTTTTATCTTCTGTGTCTATTTTCTTTTAAATAAAATTTAAAAAAAAAGACAAACAAACAAACAAACAAGAAAAATAAGAGGAAGTTTAGGTTGACGTCTGAAAGATAAATCTAAGGATACAAGCTGAAGAATAAATAAGAAACCTAATTTCATGTATGAAAATGGTAGGGACCTAATTTTATTTAGACGAAAACTGAAGTCCTGAGTTGCAGAAAACATTAGAGGTCTATTTTTAGGTAAGGGCTGTAATAGTCATCTTTAAAGACACAAAAATTAACTTAATCAAGAGAGATTCTTCAGTATCAATATTTTAAACTCTTGATTATCTGTTAATCACAACATGCCTTCATAATAAAACAGAAAATGCTGCCAATGTTTGAAATAGACCTTATTTTATTCAGCCTAACAATCAAAACTTTAGTACTTGATATAACTTGGTTATTTACCACCACTTAATTTTCCTTTGATCATAAGTTTCTAATTACAAAATAAAATGAGTTTCTTGGAAATATTTTAATACACATTAAAGTAAATCAAATGAAGAAAATCCAAGTCCTAGTAACTTCACCTTGATAAATTACTATTGTTTTTTATTATGTGTATATATATATATATATATATACACACATACACACACAGATATGTATGACTTTCTGTTTCTGAGTGTTTAAAGAATTTGTGCTCGCTGCACTGAGATTCATTTTGATATTGTGAAAGTTTTCACAATACCATGCTAAGCATTTTTGTGTAAAACTGCTGGAAGTATCTTTCATAAATTCTTGAAGATGAATTCTACATTCATGTGCAAAGGCATTTTCAAGAAGCTCGATTGAAATGAAGCTGCCCTAAAGGAAGGCTGTACAAGTCTATTGCTCATTATTATCATTCATCCTGGAGATTATCAAACGTCTCTTCTAACTGAATGGTCATTATTTTATTTATATTCCTTTAATTACTAATAATGGTGAAGGTGCTTTTTCTTAAAATTTGGAGGGATGGGAGTTATTTGTTGTTTTTTTAAAACTTGTACATAAGCAATATAATTTCTTCCATCTGCACAAAACAATAAAACATTGCCAGTGCACATACAGAATTACAAGGCACATGTTTTTTTCCTTCTTGCATTAAAATTTAAATGTAAATGTATATGTATATATATTCAAATACATATGAATATATATACATATACACACAAACACACACATATATACATACATATATATATATGTATAGAGATACATTCTTTTTAAACCATAGAATTAAAAACAGGAGGAATGTTATCTAAGTGTAGTCAACACTTTCTGGAACAAGAGGAATAGATTTATTGGAACTAGAAAGAAATCAATAGGGCAATGTTACATTTACTCTGCTTATTATTAATAAAATACATTATGAGAAAACTTCTGATACGAACACTATTAAGAACCAGAAGTTGCTATCTCCAATAGGTCTAACAGTAAGGTTGGTATTACTGCACTTAAAAAAAAATATAAAAGGAGTATGCTTATCCAATCAAGGATCCATCATGCTAAGCGTCCAGCCAGACTTCGGCTATACAGTCACCTCAAGAAATTAAAACATAAAATTTCAATTTTATAAATCGGGTTTAGATAACATGATTGCATGTATTTTGTCAATAAGATTATGGTAAGGTAATTTCAATTCTAAAGAGAGAGGAAACGGAGAGTAAAAAGTGCCAACAAAACTTGCGGACAGACTCTTAGTCATTACACTGACTATTTGAAGACTCACAAGTCCTGAAGATGTTATAATTTAAAAAGGTCACATGTGGCACTAAACAGCAAATAAGAATGTATCACAGAATTACAGTCCAGTTAGGGTCATTTTCACATCTATAAGCTTTCTGAAACATTGCACTTAATTAATCTGTATGTATCAGTATTCCATTCCTTTCTGGTTCTTGCCATTAAATGTAGAATTGATAGAATTAGCTAATTTTTCACAATTTCTGACTCTGAATAAGTTTAAATTTAAATATACTGTCTTATTTAATAGCTGTTCAGGAAATATTTTTTTGAACTGAATTGAATTTAAAGGCTTATTATTTTCTTCTAAAACTCTAAGCTTGCATTTTCTGCTGTGCAACAGGGGAAATTTAGGGCTCATTTGGTAGCATATTTCCAACATTCAGATTAACTCCTAGGGTATCCAATTAGCATTGTAGAGATTACATTATTGTTCTACCCCAGTAAATTTTCTTATAAAATATAACTTTTTAAAAACTGAATCAAACAGTAATTGCTACCATCTGTGTGTTAGACTTAATAGAAATATAATTGAAAAAAATGAATTACCTACCTTATTAAGTAGTGAAATTCATAAATCGCTTGTCTTAATGCAACTTTAATGTAATTCTTAGACCGAAACACACACACACACACACACACACACACACCTCACACACAAATAGAAGCTTCAGGGAATTTTAAAACTGTCCTGGTTATCAGCTTATCTTTGTAAGCTTATGCTTATCTTATCAATATAAGGCATCACTCTTGCTTCCTTCTGCTAATAAGGTCTGGAGCAGAGCTTTCCTTTAGCAAGTTCAGTAATCCCTTTTGCAGACAGAAATGTTCAATCTGTTGCCTCTTCCCTCCCTTATCTCTTTACTTAGGGTTTTTTGTGTTTTTTTTTTTCAGGACAACCAAAGATTCAAATGCATTTTTTTCATTGCTAGAATTCACAATTTAAAGAAAAAAAAATTTCCCCTCAAAACCTTGATTCCAAGCAGGCTTTGTTTTTTATGTCAGAACTATTATACAGAAATGTAGATTCTGAGTTGAGTCATGAATCATGCTTGAGTTAATCAAGTCACGTTTCTGGCAATTTTACACAAGACAGTGGGGAAATTACTAAGGCCTCACTTCCCTTTTTTGGTAACCTAGTGACAAAAATGAGAAATTCTCAGGGTAATATCAAAAAATAATGAGTTAATATAACTACATACCTGCATGTTTTGTTTTTACTACTTCTACTAACATTAGAGAGATCATCTGTATACAGTGTCTGGTGTGATTGCTATGTAAGTTCATTATGTTATTATGTAAGTTCATTATCCTAATTAAAGAGTAGTTGTTATCAATTTACAAACCCCAGTTTTAGGAGAGAGATTTCAATTTTAATATAACTTTAGCAACTATGAATGACAGTCAGACATAAACAAATTATAGCTTCATCAGGATAAAACAGATGAAGAGAATGGAAGCAAAAGAAAAGGGATGATTCATTGCTTATGTTTGGGAGTCATGCAAAAATACTAGGGTTCAAAGGAGAAATCGAACATGGGGAAATTGGCAGGTAGGCATTACAGTTCGAAAGCCAAGTTCATGTTGTGGAACAAAATAAAGGACACAGTTTGTAAGAACTATTAGTTAATCTTCTCAATGAACTGACAACTTGTGAAATCCTGGAATTCTGCAGCATGTCAATGATTCCCAGTCTTAAGAAGAATGTGAAAACTTGAAGAGAGTTCAGAGGACAGCCACAAAGATAATGAATGGGTTGTAAAGGAAGACCTACAAGAGAAGGTGAAAAGATCTGGAATTATTCAACTTGGAGCCATGAAGAGAAAAGTTATTTAAATTCTCATGGCAGAAATATATGGTGCCCATCTCCTGCTTCTCCATGAATTAAATGGAGGAAATCACTTTAAATCTTGGAATAGAAAATTTATGGAATTTAAACAATAATTTAACAAGCAGGTTCATTACACATCATTAAGGACTCTGGAGAGTAGTTTACAAAATGTACATGCTCCTTTAAGTTGTGTAATTTATTTAGATATTTATTTTAGTTAGCTGTGAAGGTGCAGCCTTTGATGAAGAAGAGATATGGCCTAGATGACCTTGCAGGGTCTTTGCAACCCTAAATTTCACTGAAATCCAGAGTTAAGTATTAATGGTCTACTAAATCTGCCGCATTTCGAGCCTGCCTCTCACTCAGGTTTCTAGGCAGTAGGAGTGGCAGGAAGCTAAGGTGATTTGGACCAAGGTAAGTCTGGGAGAAGGAATGGATTTGGGAATAGAGAGGATGCAAGATAGTGGTACAACTGAGAAGAAAAGATATCCTGGAAGATAGAAACAGTCTTCATAAGGCAGACGAGTTTGAAAGATAGACTGTGACACATTCAGACAAAAGAACACATTTAGGTGTGGTTGACACTTATTGTGAGTAGAAAGTATAGGACTGATGGAAGATGCTGGAGAGACTTCTGAGATCACAAATGAGGTGGTTTTAATTTCAAAATAAAACTAGTCTTCAGCTCCTGCATGAAGTATGAAAGTTTGTTTAAGAGTGGAATGCTCTGATCAGATTTCTGTAATTGATTTGTAATTTATAATCCTATAATTGATCAACAGGATACTCAAAAATACAGAGATTATATTGAGCTATTTTCTTATCAAATTTTAAGCAAATGAGTGATTATTAAATGAGATTGCATATCGTATTAGGTAGTAACAAACATCAGAATTTTCTCTGTCTCTCACTGTGGAAACACTTATCTTGATTTTCTTGACACAGTTCTGACTGATAATTTCTATTCTTTGATGGAGGAATGGGTAAACAAATGACTATATATACAATGGAATATTATTCAGCCTTAAAAAGGAGGGAAATTCTGACACATACTACAACATAGCTGGATGGTTTTACTCTCGTGAGATGTTTAGAGGCCTCATCTTATATTAACAGAAAGAAGAAACATTGTTGCCAAGAAGCTAGGGGGAAAAAGAAATACGAAGTTTTTGATGGGTTTAGGGGTTTATCACAATTATTTTTTAAAAGTTCATGGCTAAGCCTATTGTATTTAGTAATGACATGAAATTCTTTTAAAAATTTTTGAGATAAAAAATAATGAATGAGAGAGTTTGTATATTGGTCAACTCCATGTACTTTGCTGCAGTGTTTGTGGTTAAGAGTGGGAGGTAATTTGATGTTTTAATAAGGTGCAACGTCCTGTGGGATTCACAAGTAATTTTATATTGTAATTTTCTATAATCAGATCTCTGGGTTAAGAAGAAATTTCTTTCCTTTTTGAGAACCAGGACAGTAAGTACCAAGCAGAACTGTCCCAAGAAAAATCAGGCCACATGTGGTTTATCTTTGGAAAAAACCACCTGAGCCTAGTAATGATAAGCTTAGGAAAAGCACATTAAATCTCCGCAATGTTTGGTCAACATCAAGGAGGAGAGTTAGGTTCCTAGACACATGGGCTATCCAGAGTTAAATTCCTGTGGGAATGGTTTATGAATTCCTGTTAGGCTAGACCTAATGGCCATGAAAGCTAATAGCAAAGCCTTTGGACTAAAGTTTCTCAGATAATCTTGACAGTTTCAAGAGAGAGAATTTTAATGAGCCATTCATTCTACTTTATTTAGGACTGAGTGTGTTAAGGTAGTGAAGCTTCTGGTTGACACAGTTGCTTAGTTACTCTTCTAATGAAACAGCTCTTTCCATCACAGAGCATAGTCTTCTTTAAGTGGGAAATGTAAGGTATGAAGCATCTTTTCATTACCAGATGAACTTTATTTTAGAGAGTTTAGAGAAAGGCTAGAAGGTGCAAGAAAGACTTCTAGACAGTGAGCAAGCAGAAAATGTTAACAGTTTTAACCATGCAAAGGGAGGGGTTGGAATAAGCATTATATCTAAATAACCAAATAAGCTAAAAATTTAACTTATGTGTTTATTTCAATTTTAAATTTTCTTAGGATTATGGCCTTAAATTATATAAAATATAACTTTTGGAGGCAACCTCATTGAAATTTCTCTGGAAAAACCCATTCAAGATAGTTACAAACCTCCCTTTTAACAGTGAATAATAGTATATATAATTTTTTTATGCTCTCTAAAAGACAAATTATATTAGTACCACCAGAAATTTTCTGAGTAGAACAAAAAATGTGATTTTTTAACACAGCTGTTTCTCTCCTGATTCCCAGAATTGGCTGTATATTGTTGACATTGAGTGAAAATTTGAGGACAACAGTCAAATTTAGTCTTGATTTTCACTTTTGAACTCATTGGAGACTCTATTGTTTTATAAAGTAGCACATTTAGCATTTTAATTTGCTAAAATAATGTTATTTGCTTATCCAGTATGCTTTTTAGTATGTGATTTAATCTTCTTATGACCAATTCTTTAAATCAGTCTAAATAATAAACTACACCTTAGTATAATTATATCCAAGAAGAAGAAATTTACTTGAGTTTGATATAGTTAGTATGTTTAACTGTAGCACCACTTCTTGTTAAAAGTCTGTGTTGTTTCCAAAATAAAAAAAAAAATTAAAGAGCAAAACAATTCTCTGTACAGATATTTCTTTTCCTTTCCGTGCCTCCTTGGCAGGGCTTAATAACCTCAGCACTAAGTGGAAATGAAACATTTTGGTTTTTTTACTGTATGTAATCCTCCTTATTTTGGCAAGGACAATTTTCATAAAACATTTCCATCATCTGGCAAAGGTTTGTTTTATTTCTTTCTGTATTTTATCTTTCAAATAAAGGCAAAACAATTTTTCTTTCTATATCGATTGCCATATTAACAGGCATGTGTTTTGTTGCTTCTGTTATTAATTTATCTTGATGTGTTTTCCCAAAGTGATTCTAGATAAGTACTTGTTTTTAGATTTATCTAATGGGTTAATCTGAAGAACCTTTTATTTATTTATTTTTGTTTCTCTCTTTTTTTTTTTTTTTTTTAGTCAAAGTATTTTAAAAATGCTCAGTGTGATACTGTGGATCAGAGAGAGGAAGGTTGACCATTTTAGAACCTTTGTAGTTCTTATTAAGTCTATCATCTTGAATTTATGACATTCAACAATTAAGTTGAGTAGAGCAGTAGTAATGCATCCTCCCTTGTTGGACCAAGGTACTTTATGAAAATGTTAATGAGATGGTCTCTAATAGCAGGACATTGCTTTCTTTTGTATGCAAGAAATCTTGTTCTATTTTTATGATCTTTTTACAGCCATCTTTGGACACATCTTGATTCAAGTATTTTCATCACATTGGTAATTGATTCACTCTCACTTTTCCAACCAAGTTTTAGCATCCTCTGCTCCTAAGAAGACATTTCTGGGTCAAATTTAACAATTTGACTTGTGAGGATTAAGAAATTATTTTTAATTAGCTAAAGCAAGCCTAATGTTGACTAAGGCAGAATATCTTCAACTACATTGTAAAATACTGTGGAAAAAGTACTGCCCAACAGCACTATATATGAGAAAGATTGGTGGAGAAGAAGGAACAGGGTCTGGAGCAGGGGGGGAACAGAGAGATATTATAAAACCAAGGGTACTGGATAGGTAGTGGGAGTCAGAGTACAGGAGGAGCCAAGGGGACCAGGGTAAAGTTCCATTCCGAGTTGTTTCTGAAGGAGTTCAGGCCAGCCTGAACTGCATAGTGAGACCCTGTCTCAAAAAACAGGGCCAGGGATTTAGTTCAGTGGCATAAGCGCCTGCCTGGCAAGCGTGAGGCTGTGAGTTTGATCCCTGGTACAAAAAAAAAAAAAAAAAAAATTGAGACATCGATGGCCTTTGCATTCTGTTCTTGTTAAAGTATTCTGAGCCCAGCATCAAGAGGGGCCATGCTCTTTAACCAGACAGTTACGGTTCACAAGATACCGGGGTTAATTTCTGAATACAGTTCTATAGTTTTTTATTAATGCATATTAACTATGCAGAATGATGGGTTTCATTATTTTATACTTTGATAATACTTTGATAACACCTGTATCCCCTTTACCCTCACCATGTCTTCCTCTCTGTTCCCCCTGAGCCTTTCTTCTTCTCTAATAATCCTCCTTCTGCTTATGTGTCATTGTTTTTGCTGGATTCTGCATACAAACAAAACCATACGATATTTATGTTTTGAGTCTGACTCATTTTGCTAAATATGTTGATTTCTAGTTCCATCACTTTCCCATAAGTGGCACAATTTTGCTCTTCTTTATGACTAATACTTCATCATGTGTAAATACCACATTTTTTTTCACTTAGTAATCCATTGACAGGCACCTAGGCTGATTCCAGATACTGGTTATTGTGATAACAGGGATGTGCTGGTATCTCTAGATTATACTGAAATTCTTGCAGGTGTACAGCAAGGAATGGTGCAACTGTTTCAAATGATAGCTCTATTAAAAAAAACTTTATACAGATATCCAGAATGGTTGCACTAATTTACACTGCCACCATCAGTGCAGAAGTGCTACTTTTCCCTCTCATGATCACCAGCATTTATTGTCTTTTGTGTTCTTGTTAATAGCCATTCTGAATAGTATGAAACTGAATCTCAGTATAGTTTTGATTTACATTTCTCTGATGGCTAAAGATGTTAAACATATTCTCATGTAACTATTGGCCATTTTACACATTCATTTGAGAAGTGTCTATTCAGTTCATTTGTTCATTTACTGATTAAATTTTTTTTTTTTTTTGTATTAAGTTTTCTAAGCTCTTTGTGTATTCTGGATAATAGCAATCTGTCCGAAGAGTACCTGGCAAAGATTTTCTGTCATTTTGTAGGCTGCCTCTCCATTCCTGTTACTGCTTCTTTTGCCGTGCAGAAGCTTTCTTATTTGATTCATTTCTATTTGCCAATTCTAGTATCTATACTCTTTTAAACATAGATGCATTTTATTTGTTGATCAAACATAAAACATGAATGCAAGTTATTTAAATTTTGCTATCATTAGTTTACAAATGATCAGTTCAAAGCTGCCCAAATGAAAGTAGGTAGAAACTCGACATTCCTTAATTTTTTTTATTTTAAAGATAGTAAAATTCCTTTTTTTTTATTTTAAAGATAGTAAAATACAACAGAACATAACAGAACAAAGTCAATTAAAATAAAGCAGTGGAACTGATACAGAACTTCAAAAATCGATAATGTGGGTACAATAGCTCCTCTAGGATATCTTGTTATCTTCAGACTAGCTGACCATTCCAACACGTGTAGTAAAATTGAACCAAAAAACAAAACAGAATAAAATCAATAAAAACAGAATATAAAATAAAGCAAATAATAATAATAATAATAATAATGATAATAATAATGATCAAAGTAAAGCAAAACGGTGAGAACCATATTGGGCCTCAAAGGCAAGAGAGAAGAGAGTCCCCCATATTTGCCACATTGCCTACTGTCATCTTCCAAAGAGATGCTCAGGCTGCCGATCAGAGGCCTACAAAATCTATGAAAAAAACCAACATTTAGTTGCTCAGTGTTCCCCAGTTGCTATCAATTTACCCAGTCCTCAGAACCAACAGGTTGCTTACCGAGGTGGGGATACAATGTCCTTGATTTCAAGCCCACGCACCAGTGCTGTGCGGGCCCAGCAGGTTGTGGTCCAAACGGGCCCATTCTGGTTCCCCTCCGGGGTCGATGCAGGGCCCAGGCCTCGGAAGGCGGATCAGTTCTCTCTCTTTTTTTTTTTTTTTTTTTTTTTTGCGGCACCGGGGATTGAACTCACAACCTTGCGCCTGCCAGGGCAGGCGCTTAAGGAACTGAGCCAAACTCCCGGCCCTGGTTTTTTGAGGCAGGGTCGCACTATGTAGCTCAGGCCGGCCTTGCACTCGCGTTGTAGCCCAAGCCGGCCTCGAACTCACAACGCTCCGCCTACCTCAGCCTCCCGAGTGCTGGGATTAAAGGCGTGCGCCACCACGCCCGGCTCTTTTTTTTTTTGTTTGTTTTTTGTTTTTTTGCGGCACTGGGGATTGAACTCAAAACCTTGCGCTTGCCAGGGCAGGCGCTTAAGCCGCTGAGCCAAACTCCCCAGCCCCTGGATCAGTTCTCTCTTGATGTCACCGCCATTCCTTTATTGGGCAGCACCGGAAGAACATGGCAACTGCTGGTTCCAAATAATTGTTAGCTCCTGCTTTAAGTTCTCTTTCAGATATAGATAAGAAAGAGAATTAGTTCATTCAGATAAGAGAAACAATACAGCTTAAAATATGTATGTCTTAAAAGAGCTTTTCTTTTAGAAAAATCTTTTGGAATGACAACTCCATTTTATGATTCACATATGAGTAACTAAAATATTAAATTTTGCATCAATTTATTCTATTTATATTAATTTCATATTCTACATTAAAAGTAAATGCTAATGAAATATAGTTTAATATATACACTTTAAAATTTCAATATATCTTTATAAGCAATAAGATTATAATAAAATTTTATTGCATTTTTTTCTTTTTTGTTTTTGTTTTCATTTTTGATTTTTTGATACCGGAGATCGAACTCACGACCTTGTGCTTGCCAGGCAGGTGCTTTGCCACTGAGATATGTCTCTGGCTTTTTTTCTTTTTGAGACAGGGTTTCACTGGCCTTGAACTCACTTTGTAGCCCAGGCTACTCTCAAACTCACAATGATCCTCCTGCCTCAGCCTCCCAAGTGCTGAGATTACAGATGTGTGCCACCATGCCAATCCATAAAAAACTTAAAAGAGAAAATTTGATATTGATATTTTTCAAAAGCATCCTATTAATATGTTGAAAAATCTGATCTATGATATGAAAAGGTAATATAAAATAATGCTTCATATGTGTGTCTATATTCATTATGCACTTATCTCAAAAATCTGAAAGGAAATATTTTCCTTTTATTTCCTATTACACATTACAGTAACTACAGGAAACTACAATGCACTGTATGCTAAAATACTAAAAGAAAATGTCTTCTTTTCTAAGAAAGAAATGATCAATGATTCAGGAGACAAACATGTTTAATCTGATTGAAACATCACACACTGTATACACATATTAAAACATCACATAGCACCACATAAATATGTATAATTTTATTTCTAAGCATCAGTTAAGTAAATTTATTTATTTATTTATTTATTTATTTATTTATTGGTTGACAGTTTATTAAATACATTACACCTTATTGTGTTGTTTTGTTTTTCTTTTTCAACTGTTCACACATGGACTTAGTAATAATGTATTTTACAGAAAACCATCTGTAAAACTAAAACGAAAATAATGTGCATACAATACATGCATTACTGCTGAATCGTTAGGAATTAATTTAACCTTTACAGATGATAATGAAATATTAGGTGGTTTGATTTTCTTAAATCTGGTACCAGACCATGACTTCAGAATTGTTGATGCTGAAAGGTGGTGCAAGAAACAGCACAAAAACACTTTTTTCTTTTACAGATACCTTTCTAAATCCATTCCTGATGCATTCTCTCTCCCTTTCAGAGAATCGGTTGTATAGACTGATGAGGTGAAAAATCAATTTCTTTAAAAAAAAAAAAGTAGAACATATTTACAAAACATTCAAAAGAACTTTATGTAAGGTGTCACTGTAGAACTTGCTTAAAGAGAATACAGCTGAAGGACAGAATATACCTTTACTACTACAAATATAGGTCCTTTTCCCTATTTCTGGAAGGAATACATTTTTTAAGGCACTGGCTATAAAATGACATACACTGCAAAGAAAGGAAGTTTATTCCAGCAGTTGAGACAATGTATTTTAGTGCTGAGTTTATCTCTAACCTGCAAACTAGAGCCAGTTATTAATCAGCTAGAATGCAACAGTAATTGAATACATGACCATTTCTCTTTTAGCAAGTTGCTTGTTTTCCTCTTCTAGAAGTTGTAGGCTTCTCTTTAGTTTGTCTGTCAACTTAACGAAGTTGCATTTACAACAGTCATGTGATCTGCTGTTCCTTCAATTGTTGCATCTACATTTGAACTGCCATATGTAGAATCATCTCTGACCAGCTGTCCATTTTGGTGAAACAGCATTTTCAACTCATAAAGAGCACTCTCATCTTAGCCTGCCAACTGCACAGACATGTTCACCATTTTGCGGAGTTGTAGAAGGTCTAAATCCAGAAAATCTAATGGTCTTTCACTTAGTGTAAGTACACAAGTTTGTGTTTTTAGTGCCAGAGGTTTTAAAGGAGTCGACTTCAATCAGGTCAAGGTCTGCTGGTCTTGAAAATAAAATTTCTTATTTTTTGCTACAACAGTTCTCTCTGGAACTTGCATTATCACACTAGCATTTGGAATGCCTTCTTGGAATCCTTGTCCCAGGTCAGCATTTGGTGGCACTACTTTTAATTTTTCTGGGACCATCATTCACTAATACCTTCAGTGCATTCCATTTCATACTGAATTTGACTAATTTCTGCCATCTCAACAGCAGTGGGAGAAGGAAATGCTGCCACACTAACCAAATGTGTACCAGGTACTGCTTGTTGTCTAGCACTACCTGCTTCTGTGCTTCACATTAAATCCTTAACCTGCTTCACCATGGATGGGATGAACTTGGAGCCACTTTCATTCCCCTGGGCCCTTTTGAGCTTCCCGCAGAGGACCACTGCCCGCCAGCTACCAGAGCTTTACCAGAGGCCATTGGCCAAGCGCCTTGGGCAGCCTGAGCCAGGCATCGATGGAACGACCCACAGCAGGCCACAACAGATGCACAAAGGCTGGAACTGGCCCCTTAGTTAAGTAAATTTAATTTAAAAATACAAAAAAAAAGTCATCAATAGCATCAATACATTAACATAAAATAAAATAAGTTTGTAAAAGTTGCATAGAAATCTCAAATCTTGGTACAAAGAAGGTAACAAATACATCACAGAGAATACAAGTATAACGGAGAATAACATATAACCCAATATTGTCATTGGTAAGCAATACATGGGACATTAAAACATAAATTTTGGCCTGGGTCATGACTTTTCCCTAAAAATAAATTTGATAACACTTAAAGTATAAATATCATTCCCATAAACTGATATGTTCGCTTTTAAGAATTTATCCAAAGGAAATACTAGGAGACAGAAAAATCACTCTGTTGGAAATATTCACACCATAATATAAAAGTAAAAATAATTTTGAAATATATTTACTTATATAGGAATCATTGCAAAATAAAAACTTTAAATAAAGTCAGAAGAAAAATCTTGTTATATATTCTGATATTTTCAAAGATACTTCATGTGGTTTTTGAATTGTCTCTTTTTTCTCCTTTCTTTTGGTACTAGGGATCACACTCACAACCTCATGCCTGCCAGGCAAGTGTGTATGCCACTGAGCTAAGGCCTCAGCCCTATTTTGTGAGACAGGGTCTCACTATGCAGTTCAGGCTGGCCCTGAACTCATTTTGTAGCCCAGGCTGGTCTCAAACTCACAATGATCCTCCTGCCTCAGCTTCCCGAGTGCTGAGATTAAAGGCATGTGCCACCACGCCTAGCTTGAATTGACTCTTAGTGAGGTAAACAGAAAGTGAAAAATGGGAATTTTTGATTTGGATTATGGATAACTTCATTTTTTTTACTTGTGTGTTTCCAAATTCTCTATTTTCAAACATGCCATGTATTTCATATTTAATAATAGAAGTGGAAAAAGTTATGAAATTTCAACTCTATATGTCAATTAGATAACATTTAATAGATGCAAGATTGCAAAATATTCTCATTCAAAGATGATTTCTAGCTTTTGAGAGTCCATTCTAGCTTTTAGTATTAAGCGATTTAGTTATATATGTTAGACATAAACAATTACATAAGTGTATGTATATATGCATGCATTTGTATTTATACACATGTTTATATACTTATAGTTGCATGTATACGTAAATATAAAACTGGATAAAATACCAAACTGTTGTTGTAACATCAACATCTTGCAAATCACAATGGCTATTCAATTATTTATAATTTAGAATGTCATTCAATTAAACATAATTTCAAAATTCTCTGACATATCAAGTATTTATAAATTTTGGTCAAATAAAATGTAACTAAAATAAAATAAAGCTTAAGAAAAGCTCAATATATACATAAGAAATCAACAAATATTCAAAAAGTGTTTTTTAGAAGCACAGTTTCTTGTTCCTAATTTTGTCCTGGAACAATATAAGGCAAAACTCGGGGTCAGATCTGAGTCCAAAAACCAGAATTCTCTCTGACACTGTCGAACATTAAACAGAAAACAATGTCGAATAATATAAATTTTAGTTTCGTGAAAGGAAAAACCCTTGAAGAAGTTCTGTTAGCAAAGAATAATTTAGTCAATACCTTTCACAACAGAAGACTCCTCCAGCAGTTTTCTTTATTACCTGTAGCACACATTCTCCTAATCTATTTTTAATTTTGCAGTGACTGAATGAACTTGACTGTGACATATTCCTTATTATTTCCGTAGCAGTAGAATGAATTACTTGCTCAGTTCATACAGTGTCAAAAAAGTAACATAGTGTTTATATACATGCTGCAAGCAACACCTGTCTTAAACACACATTTTGCTCTTTTCTTTGTCATCCACAGAGTAACATATAAAATTTCTTGTTACAGGAATATGAGAGGAATAAAACACGCAGTTAGGTAATTTCTAATAATGATAAAGATTGCACTGTTTTAGAGAAGCACAGTCTACAATATTGAAACTATAACATTAAAAATGCAGTTTTACATCTTCATCCACTATTTTCTTTATTTCCATTATTTATAAATAGATAGAAATTTCAATTAACTAGTTTTTCTTCCAGTGCTTTGAGGGTGAGAACTTCTGTTCATTCTTTGCCTCAATCTGTAGCTGGAAATTAATATAAAATTAACATGATGTCTCCATACATGTATATAAACAGATTCTGAATTTTATTAATGTATAAGGCAATTAGTACTCAGGAATCATCCAAAAGAATGTTATTATTATAATGTATATTTATAACTATGAATGAAGTATTTAATGTGTCAAATTCAAAAAATTACTTTCCTAGGAGTAAAATCATTGGTCATATATATGCTCTAAATTCTTTTTCATTTGCACTAGTTTGAACTTTAAAGTAATTTTTAAATAAACTTTATTTCAACTTTAAATGTGTTTATATGAAAAAAGGTGTCTCACTGCTCCATTCCAGTAAACACGTGGTGCATCTTTACTGTCTTCTGCTCATTCTTTCAATAAAAATAAGTTTAGTGATTATCATAATTTATAATAAAATCCACTCCAACTAGTTCTATGGTTCTACTGCATATTCATAAAAAATCAGATTAGAATAGACAACATAACTATAAAATGCTGAGATTTCAATAGACTAGGCAAACAAAAATGGAAGACTGTAGAAAAATAAATTGGTTTTAGTTTCTAATATTGGTAAATTACTGTAAGTAAAAATTGGTTCATTAAAATGCAAGTTTAAAGTGGATTTTTCAACTCACTATTTTTTATAGACAAACATCTTCTGCTGCAAAATAAAAAATGTTAAAACTTTAATTCTACTAATTGTGTTTTCATTTGCCATTGATTTATTTGCAATTTAATAAGTAAAACACATTATTTGTTATAATAAGTTATAACAAATACGTTCTTTAATGTGTTACAAAGATACCTAGAATCTGAAAATTGTCCATCTGAGATAGGGTATGCTGAAATTTAAAATAAATTGTAGATTTGCAAATTAAACTGTGTATGACTAAGTAGGTAAAAAAAGTCAGAAGTTCTTAAAAATAATAGTGTATTTTAAATTGCTTTTATTTGATATTTTGATACGTATGAGACAAATTGGAGATTGATACAAATGATAAATTAGCACAGGGACGTACATGTACTACATTTCATAGCAGGCTTACGCTTAAGGGTGAGAGCTGGGCCCCAGAATAAGGGTTAAAGGGCTGCCAGATGGAGCCTAAAGTACTGCAGAGCAGGGTTTCAATTGTCAGTGCTACCATGGGGCTCATAGTAACCTTCATTGTTGAAAAGTCACCAGCTGGATCAAGATTTGTAACCACATTAGAAGCAAGTTTTCTAGTTGTCAGTGCTTGGGGCAAAAGATTGTAAGAAGTGAACAGCTGCATCCTTAGAGAAAAGAGATCAGCTTTGGAGAATTCTGTGACAAGTCTGTCGCCGATGGGAGGGTTGATATGGGTCACATAGATGAGGATCTTACAATGCAGCATTAAGGTCAAAGGGAAAAATGAAACTAAATCTTAAATATTGCAAAGGTGATATGTTTAAAGGCAATTAATATAAAAATAATTCTTATAACTTGTGTCTTTAAAAAAGGCACAAGTTGGTCACTGTTAATTTATGACAGCATTGTTAGGTAGATCAAGGTCTGTTTCTAATATGTTCAAATATCACTTTAAATAACTAATTTATCAGTTGTAAAAATGTGCTGCATCAAAAATATTTGTTTTTCTTTTAATGGGAAAGACAAGATTCTAAGGACAAAGTTTTTTTAAAAGTGTATGTATTAAGTACTGTGCTGTTTTCAGAGGTGTTCCGAAGTCCACACGCACCTAAAAGAGTTGTCTTTAGTTTGGTATGGGGTCGACAAACATACACTATTTTAAACCAAGTACCATGTTGATCACATGATTTTTTCTTTATGTGTTGCCAAATTCACACCCTAAAAGGTAGACATGAGAGAAAAAAAAAAGATGAGAATAAAGTGTAACAGTTCCTATAGAGCAAGTCACAAATAATGCACAAAAGTCAGAGCACAGAGAAGGACACATATACATTACTGGAACTAAGAAATACTACAAATTAAAATAAAGGAAAGATGGAGCCACTTCTATCACCCTCTGAGTCAGTTTTATCCTATGAGACACTGGTTAACAGCAAAGAAACTTTCTGAGTAGACCCCCATCCCTGCTTTTGGTCCTGGAGAACACTATATACCACCTGCATTAAGCAGCAGTTATTTTTGTTACAAAATGTTCCATCAGCACTGAGGAGCTGTTCTAAGCATCCATATTGCCGGTGTCCAATAAATGCTTAATAATAGTAATGATATCATAGATACCATGTGGTTTAAGGAATAAAATTGGTCTTCATATATTTGTCTCTTCCGTAAGAATAAAATGTCTTCCTCAGCTCAATTTCATGTGATATGTGAACATTTTCCCATTAGTGTGAAGGTAGCTGTACTTTGATAAATGCTTCTGATGCACTTAGGAAGATAATGAATAGGCTAGGTCATAATCACTTCAGTCGCACTCATGGAAAGTCACACCATAGGATCCCCAAACATTTTACTCATCAGGTCTAATGTACTTTGCCAGTTTTTGTGGACATTCTTTTAGTCCTTGATGCTAGATAGAATACTTGTACACTGAATCATGGGGCTAATTTAGGATTGAAAGAGAGAGGAGAACAAATTATTGCTTTGATGAACACATTTTAAACTAAAGATATGACAATAACCTGTAAAATAGTATTGAAATGACATCAGTTAAGCATCTGAGAAACTGAATATATACTTGTAAATACATAAGGTAGTGATGAAATTATTTACACTTTCACAAGGTAAACTTGAATACTATATGCATACAACAAACTGGTTATTTGATATACAATCACTTGGGATATTTAAATGTTTGTTAAATTATGTGTTTAATTAAGTGTATAATTATGAAATCAATTATCAAATACAATTGACATTGTAAAGTTCTGTCAAATTCTTTCACAATCTTGTAAGAAAATTTTAAGTTAAATTACCAGTAGTGTTAAATCAGTAGTGTTACTTTTTCAAGAATCTAGTAAATTCTTATCAGATGTACTTGAATCTATTTGATTTCTGTTTCACAGTTCTTTATCTTTTTGGATTCCTTACTTGACTTCCATCTTCAAATCCTCAGTAATCTCTTGGCATTTGAAATACTGCGATGAAAGATGATAGTTGATTAAAGAAAAGACTCAACCACTTTTTGTGGTACTCAGTGATCTATTACACTGCTAAGTAAACTGCAACTTGCCTGCAGGGCTGAAGTGAGAAATTTCCTGATTTTTAAATAAAATTTATTTGTTTAATTTTTAAAACTTGTTAGTATATACTTTCAAAGAATGCACTTTACAGTAATCTTCAAGCATTGGTACATGTACATAATACAGCTGATTTCTTTCTTTCTCTCCCTTCTCCCTCCTTCCTGTAATTCCCCTTTCTCATTCTTGTTGATATTATTAGTATTATTAATCTCAGTTCACTTTTAGTTTCCTTGCAAATAAAGTGTTAAGATAACATAGCCACACTCACTCATTTACACATTGCTGCCGGTTGTTTTCTTACTACAAGAGCAGAATTTTATTCTTGATTGAGAGACCTTAGGGTCTGCAAGTCACAAGAACTCTTCATAGAAGTTTCATGCTTCCTGATTCATTTTAATGATGTAGCTAAATTATCTTATGTTCTACTCTCAACGTTCCTTTCAATTTTTCTCTTTCTTCCTCCCTCTAAAACAACATCTAAATCTAACTCTCTTCCTACTATTCAGTGACTGACTAGATGCGCTTTTAGAAGTTTTAATTTAAACATTTTTAAGAAATACCTAAAATAATGCTTCCATTTGAATGACTTTTGAAGATAGCCAACACATTGAAAGAGCAATTAAAATAATATTTTTAAATAATTATATAATAAAATAAATAATACAGAAAGAATATAAACAGCAATTAAGTATCAATCTTAATTGCAAATATATTGCATGTTACCTTATTAATAAACACTTTAAGTAATTTATTTAAAATAACAGAACTAATGTCAAGCAAAAATAAAACTGAAACCCTGACCGACTGTGTAATCAACTTTATGACACAGTGTTGGCCAAAGAATGAGCTCTATTTTTTAAAGAATTTCACTCCCTTCAAAGTTTATTATATAGTTTAACATAAACGAGGGAAGATATAACAATTCAATAAGTGATTTTCATCAAATATATGGAAATATCCTGTGTCTCTTACATTCTAAAGCTTAACAATTTGATGAAAATCTTAAATATGGAAAAGAACAGTTATGATTCTTTGAGCTTTCTGTAACATTGAACTGACTAAATATACTATTAAATATTTTCCTAATAATGAAGAATTTCATTATGAGAAAGAGATGGGGCATCTTGAGTTTTTATTACAAATCTTCCTTTAAAATGTCACAAAGAAAATAATTTTACTATGACATCTAATTTTCAGATTAGACACAGAAAAATTAGCAATGGTACAGTAATAAGTAATATAGATAAAATTACTTGAATGATGGCCAACAGAAACAATTTCAGGATATTTTACATTGATTACTTGTATGTGAATCACAGATTAATATAACTGAGAAAATTGTATAGAAGATGCATCAGTAAATATTTTGAATATTTTGTAGCTAATGTATTTTTCTTTCTTTTAGCAAGAATACACAAATTATTCCAAATGTGAAAAACATCACCTCATCTTTCAACCTAACTAAATTTATTTTTAAATTTTAAAAGTTTTCATTAGTATATGTTTGCAGTATGTAATGATTACATTCATCATGGGAAATTGACTATGAATTTCTGCCATGAAGCACTGAGAATTTCATTTAGACTATTACAAAAATAAAGCATTGCAACTAAATGTTTCTAGGAAATTATCTAAAGAACTTAGTGTAAAATAATAAGAAGTGCTTCTTCAAACTAAGCTCTGAGAGGCACTGAACCGTTACAGCATGATGTGGTTGTGGCTCAAATAATTTTATATCATCGCACGAGCATTTGAAACTGAGAAATGTTCATGATTCAGAACATTGTATTTGTATTTAATGAAAAATAGTACCTACTTAAGTCAACCTTGAAATGACAATAAATTTTGAGGAATTATAATTTTATTACAAGAGCTGTTTTTATAAGTATACATTCAAGAATACTTGAACATTCACATGTGATGGAGGGATAAATCTGTTTAAAGCATTTTAAAGTACAACCACTCATAACTAAGCTGGCCTTTGTCAACAGGCACTTGACATCTGAATGGGTCTATTCTCTGTGTGTTAAAGGGTCAACACAATAAAATAGCTGTCATCGAATCCTGTGGTGGTTTTGGAGAATACTACCAAAATACTGGTTAGGTGTTCTGACACTGATCTATAGAGAGGTCACTTTCACCTGTGTGACCTATGAAATCTCAAGGTCAAGAAGACACAAAGGATGGTTAATAAACCCAGAGACTGTAAATATTGAAGCAGTTGTTTCTTGGCCAATGCTTGGTATTTAACTGACTGAAGTTTTCTATAGGAACATTGTTAGATCTGTCTCAGAACTATGGAAAGAATGTGAAATTGATACCTTGAATAGATGGGAATTTTCTGTCACAAACTCATCCTTATTCAACCACAGGAAATTTATGTTCATTAATTTTATTATCACTGTTCTTATTTAAATTGGGACTTCTATTGATTTCTATTGAAAGGGATTAACCACTCAATAAAACTACTGGAATAACTAAATAAATTCATGTTTGAGATGTATCTCAATAGTTATATGCTAAGTAAATTTCTCATAAGGTATAAAACAGGATGGCTTTCAAACTAAAATACGTCTTCAAAAGATGCTTCAGAAATTAAGTAGAATGTAATACAAGCCAAGTGAAATTTTAGAACTGTATATAATAGTTATTATATTCTATAGTGATATAGTTATTTAATAGCTATGTTCCAATATATTACATATTATATTCTAATATTTAATATACTTTATATTCTAAAATGACAGTTATTTAATATGGTTAATATAGTTACTTAATATTTTACAAATATTTCCATTAATTATTATTCTAGATAATAAAAATATATACTATCTACAGAAAAATACTAACAGCCATCTCTAATATAAAAATTATAGACTATGATTTAATAAAAAAACTCTTTGGAATGTATACCAATGGATATGCCATATGGCTTAATAACAAAAGTAAATATTGTCCAGCTTTAAGTAGAAGGGAGCAGATTTATTAGGAGATTCATGCAAATTGATTTGCAATTAACTCAAAATAAAATTGTTGAATTTCAACAATATTTAAATCAAATGCATTATCACTTAGAAGTCAAAACAGTTTCAACCAAGAAAAAGTAGAATATATATATATATATGTATATATATATATATTCTATTATACCTTCATATAGCACTTTAAGCATGAAGAATCCTCATGTGAATATCAGATATTTAAATCTGCTTCTGGCCTCTTCCTTAGCTCTGGTTTCTGACTCAAAATGTTCTGCATTCATTCTTAAATTTAGTGCCATCCATCATTTTAAAAAATAAAATCTTTCTTCACTGGCTTAGTATCATACAACCTTCACTGGCTTAGCTTTAAGAGCAGTCTTCAGGTAACGTTGTAAAATGCTTTTTAAAATAAATTTATAACAAATGATTTAAACTTGAATATCAAGCGTCCACTTTGTCAGAGCATTTTGGCTACAAAACTTACAACCAGAGTACTTAATTTCCTGGTGAGTCTGGTGGATTAAATGTAATTTATTGGAAGTGTTCAATCAGAGAAAATAAATGAAAGGTAAAGAGAAAGTTCTAGCAGTAAGGTGTAGTCTCCATAATTGTGCTAGTAGTCATAGATTTTGATAGACGTTAGACTGATATTTGTTACAGTGTATCATATTCATTGCTTATGTTCTTGCTTTTTTTTTTTTTTTTAACAAACAAGCATTGATTCAAAAGACATACCGACTTGACATGTCCAGGAGCAGGACTGGGGCTCAGTGCCAGAGTAGTGAATATGTCAAATCCAGTCCCTTCCTTGTGGAGCTTATAGTTTCAAAGTCTTTTGATGGTTATATCTTATTCACTTAAATGTATTGCTAACATATAGAGTATATGTTTAGTAAATATTTATGAATCTTGATGGGAAATATATAACGTAAATAGATCACTTTTAAAATCCTGTATGGTGTTAGAGATACAGTCAATATATTGAACAAGAGAATGTGGATTTGAAAAAAATTTTTTCTTTTCTTTTTTAGTTTTAAAGCAAAAAAAGTATAAAAATGATCATAAAAAATTTCAAAACAAAACAATAGAGATTAACAATGGTTAATATATTGCATATTGATATCTCAAAGTAGTTGTTTGTATTACATGATATAGGCATGGAAAAATGATCAATCAAACAATGAAAGCGCAAACCATTCTTTTTGATGAACAGAGATTAGTAGCATAGTTATCTAATATATATATATATATACATACATATATAATCTTTTCCCTTCTTTCTTTTCTCCTTTCCCCATCCAAGTTTGTTATAGTTGATATATGGTGTCAACATGATAACTAAGCAACTTAGCAGGGAGCTAGTGTCCTTACTTTGTAAACATCCTCATCCTATGCAAGAGGGGGGCACAGAGATTTTGTGAGTGCTACATCAGCACTGGGGGCAGGGTGGGCTGCTTACAATATAAGGGAGAAGAAGAGGCTTGTTCTCCCCACCTTTTGCTCTCACTGCTTTTGCTGTCTTTCACAGCCTAGAACTGTTGCCCTGGTGTCATGCCACTCGAGTGCTTTGGAGCCAACTGATTATGCACTGAAACGTTCACAAACTGTCAGTTAAATAAACCTTTCCTTCTTTCATTTTGTGTGTCGAGTATTTCGTCCCAGCAACAAGAGAAAAGTAACTAAGACACAGTTGTTCTTTCTTTTTGACCAGTTTCTTGCTCTTTCATTTTAACAATATCTATTGTATATTTTGGGTCTTATTTCTCTTTCAGTTTTTTACACTAAGGAGACAATACAATATTTACATATGTGAGTCTAATTTATTTCACTTATGAGTATAGTCTCAAGTTGCACCCATTTACCCATAAAAGCCTCAAATTTCTCCTTCTTTACAGCTGAGTATTAATCCATTGTATAAAAATGCCACATCTTTTTTATCCATTCTATGGTTAATGGGATTTTTTTTTTTGAAGATTTGACTATTACAAATTGTGGTGCTATAAACATGGGTGCACATAAATTGCTGTGGCATGATGTTTTAAATTCTTCTGGGAAAACACCCAGAAGGGGAATAGCTGGATCAAATGGGACCTCCACTCCTAGTTTTTTGAGGAATCTCCATACTGATTTTCACAGCAATTGTACCAGTCTACACTCCCACCAACAGTGGAGTAGTTCTGTTTTTTTTTCCCCACATCCCCAGCAGCATTTGTTATTGGTTGACTTCTTGATGATAGCCATTCTTTCTTGAATGAGATGGAATCTCAGTGTTGTTTTAGTTTGTATTTCTCAAATGATCAGTGATGTTGAACATTTTTTCATATATTTATTTGCCATTTGTATTTCTTCATCTGAGAAGTGCATATTCATCTTACATGCTCATTTTTAGATTGGGTCTTTGACTTTGGAGGACTGGATGTTTTTTTAATTCTTTATATGTTCCAGATATAAGTCCTTTGTCTGAGGGACGACTGGCTAAAATTTTTTCCCAGTCTGTGGGTTTTCTTTTCATTCTGTTGATGATTTTTTTTTGATGTGAAAAAACTTTTTAATAAGATGAGATTTTAGTTGTTGATTCTTTGAAGTACTTCTATGCAGCTTGCATTTTGTTCATCAACTCTTTTACTACATCTATGTCTTCAAAATTTCTACTGACCTTGTCTTCAAATAGATTTCATGTTCTGTTTTAATATTTAGATCTTTGATCTATTTGGACTTTAGTTTAGTGTATGGTGATAGACATGGGTCTAGTTTTTGTCTTCAGTGTGTGGGAAGCCAATTTTTCCAGCATCATTTATTAAAGAGTATATCTTTGTTGCAGTGAATACATTTGCAATCTCAGACCTGAAATTATACTACAAAGCAACTGTGATAAAATCAGCATAATATTGACAATAAAACAGACCTGAGGATCAGTGGAACAGGTTAGAAGATTCAGACACAACTACAAAGACACTCAGTCACCTTATCTTTGACAAAGGGGCCAAACATGAAAGATTTTTTTAAAAAATCTTTTGAAATTCTAGTGAATAAGACTAAATTTGTAAAGAAGCTATAAGCTGAGGGAGATATCATCCTAATGGAAGTTTCTATGAAAATAGTTTCATGAATTTAGTTTGTTTTCACCTCCTTGGTGTACTTTAATTCCAAAAGAGTGAATAAAATTTGAGATAGAACAATAATATTCATGTTAAAGGAAAAAGTAACCTCATTTGTTAGTTTTTGATTCCAAGGGCCACATTGCAAAGAAATTCAAGGAAATTGTATTTAAAGGAATTAATGTTGATTTTCCTGGTGAACAGAATCAGAATAACAGAGGTAGCTTTAAGTACACAAAGAATTGTCAAGTGAAAAATGAATTATGTATATTTTGTAGGACTTCGAAAAGTAGAAAATTATAAAGAATTAGACCCTTGAATCTCAGAATTAGAAACAGGAAAAGAGAAAACTTTTAACAGATGAGGGCATACTTTACTCTGGAGTTCAAGAGAAGGAAAAAAAGTTTGAAGGCCAGCTATAGATGTCTTTACTTCACTCAAAGCTAAAGATTAAATACCTCTTGTCAAAAGGAGCAAAGAAGTTATTAGCTGGTGATAAAGCTTTAGACCAAGAACCTGAAAAGTGGAGCATTCAAGTACTAAAATTGGAATAATATAAACATTGAGAGAGGTAATAGAAATGGAGAGTATGCTAAAGGGAGAGAAACTGAAAAATGGGCAGGCCTTGAATGAATAGAGGAGGCACTGTAAGAAAATCTTGTAGCCGCCATTTTCCAGTCATATCATTCGTTTTATGTCAGTTTGTAACTATGTTTGTACATCATGTCTAGGTTCTAAAATCAACATGATTTCTAGAGACACTAAAGCATAATTTCATGTTAGTACAATAGTACAGCAGGGCAGTTAATCCCCTTATAACATGGGTGTCACTGAATCCTATATACAACCGCTGTGACATCATGAGAGTTAATCTGATCATCAAGATGGCTAATAACAGGCAAGTTGCAAGTGCAGTGTGGACTTGCCAGACAAGGAGATAATTTCTGCTCCAGGTAGGACAGAGTAGCATGAAATGAGTTCTTTTCATTACTCAGAATAATGGCAATTTAAAATTTATATATCATTTATTTCTGCAATTTTCCATTTAAAATTTTTAGACCATAGTTGACAGTGTCCTGTTGGAAATCTCTGAGGCTGGGTATAACTCTGTATTCCCCAAGATGTAACAGCTTTTTGTTAATAATTGTACTAGAAAAACTATTTATTTCACACATTACACTTTACATGTGGAGCATGATGGGGACTGCAAAGCAAAAGTGGGTTTTATTTAAAGTGTCTGGGGTTAAGATGTCATTAGTCTGTCTATCTGTATAAATGCTCTATGCAAATTGCTATGACCCTTGAATATCTGGTTTTATGGATAAAAAAATTCAATCCCTTAATTTAATATGATGATTGAAATGCTTATTACACATTAAATAAGACTAGGAGTCAAAGATTCCTTAAAATAATGTAAATTTAAGTAGAGTGACATAGTATTTGGCTTTTGAAACTCTGAAACAGTATTTTAGAATATTTTAGTCAACATCCATAATAAAAGTACTGGCAACCAACCTCCTAAATGAATTTGAACCTGCAAGTTGGCCCCTAATCGCTAAATGCAAGGCCTACATGTGGAGCTTAACAGTTCCTTTACATAAAAATAAAATGTACACGCCTGACAGCCAACCATGTGATAACCACCTAGATCATTAAATTTTGTTGGTTCTGGTCAGTAAATATTCTGTAAATGAGCCAGTGTTTTTTTTGTTTTTGTTTTTGCTTTTTCACTTTCTTTCTTTCTTTTTTTTTTTTTTTTTTTTTTTTTTTTTTTTTTTTTTTTTTTTTTTTTTTTTTTTTTTTTTTTTTTTTTTTTTTTTTTTTTTTTTCCTCTCTCTCCTTTCTGCTGCTACTTTTTGTTTGGCTCAGACTTTTTCTCCCCCATCCCCCAGAGAGAAAGGTAGAGTGGTGGGAAAGCTAGAAATTCTCTGGGTTACAGGACAAATCCCGCTTGGCTGCATGTGACTGCCTCATTTAGCAGCTGGTAATGCTGTGAAGCAATGCTCAGCACTCACTCTTGCAGTCTTTTATGTAATATAATATATATTTTTAAAATTGATTGTAATTTTTTTAGCACTTTGGGGGCTGCTGGTCGTCTCTTTTTCAGGCTAAATAGACCAACTGCTGCTGCTAAAAGAGTTTATTCGACCACCCACACTCAGAAGAACGGCCCCCTTCTCCCCGTGTTTCCCTGAAGTAGCAGTCAGCAAGGACTACGCGGTAATAACGGTGAGCAGCCTTCGGGCTTGGAAAAATGTCACAGCTTGATCCCTAGAGCCTCCAGCGCCCCCATTCAATCAGTGCTCAGCTGCATGACGCACCCTGAAACTTAAAATGAAAGCCCTGGATTCATGGCCAAAAATACAAACTCCCTACGGGCTTCTCCTGTGGGAGTTATTGAAGTTCTTGCTTAGCACTCTGGCTGGTACCTACACTATTCTTCTGTCCCAGAGAGCAAGGAAAAAAGGCACAGCCATAACAGGGTCTGAACAAAGGTCTCAACTGGGACACAGAAAGACTTAGAAACAGCATGCCTGTGAGTTTTAAAACAATATTTTGACAGATAAAGTCAAGTGATGAAACATAGGGAACTTATAATTACTTCTACTGTTGGAAGCAATGAAGAAGGTAGTTTAGAAAGACGTGTTAAATAATCAGATTTATCTTTAAATTGCTCGAAAACAGAATTTGAGTGTGTATGTCTGTGTGTACACACGTGTGTGTGTTTGGGTGCACAATTATAGTAAGGGGATGATCATTTTCTAGTCCAGGTAAGTACACGAGAATGAGGAAAGCAACATTATCCTAAAATTTTGTTTTATTTCCACTCAACTCCAAAACAAAACATACATGTGGTTTCCTAGGAGGATGACATATAAAATATCAGACAACCTACTTGTATCTACCTTAGAAAAGCCAGACAGAAAGTGAACAAAGAGCTTTCAGTCATAAGGAGATAGGATAATACTAAGATAGAGATTTACACCAATATCAATAATCATTAATATTGGCAATCTTTTTGATTATTTAAACATCCCAATTACCCCTGCTACCAGCGAGGCCTTTAATATTCTGAGTTTGTTTTCCCAATAACATGTCATTTTGTACATTGCCAAACTTTGCTTTTACTCTGATACAAGAGCTGTGAAAGGAGAAGGTCATTTCTATTACTTGCTGCCACATTTTAGAATTATATATTTATTTTTTTCCTTACTGTGAAAGAGCAAATTAAATACAAGGGACATTTAAACAGAGGTTTATTACATATTTTGGCATATGTACAAACCCTTGATTCACAATTTTTTTGTATCTTCATTGAACTTCAGACAAATACTCGCTCTTTAGACAATACATTGTAAGACTTTCACACAAGCACATCGTAGATTCCATTCACTTTCGATGCAGACTCACACTTGTTTTCACAGATTGTCATCACTTTCACAAATAATTTAAACCTATAAACAGCTGAGTTTATTTTCACTTGTTCACATTTTCTAATTTACTATACTTTTGAAAACTATAGTTTGTTTCTGAATGAGAGAATTTAAAGGAAATTGAGTGATTCAAAGGTAGATCAAATATGTCTGCTCATCTTGGCTGAGGAAACAGGCATTGAAGACAAGTGAAGGAGTGAGTTCCTCTCACTACAGCATCTTTGCTCAAATCACTGAGCACTGGGGAGTATGTAAACGACTCCTAACAATGTAATCCCTCATACTGATTTATTTAAATAAAATGTACTATTTTATTAAATAAGCAATAGAATGGAATTTAAATTGTTTTAGCTCTTTTAACTTTATACAGCTGGGAAGGGATTATCCCTAACCTCTTTTATGCAAATAAAAAATGATGCAAGGAAAAATCAACGAAGAAGCACAAATATTTAACACCTAGATTCCTATCGAGGGTTGGTAGCATATGCTTTGATACAGCTTTGATTCTGACTGTTTCTTTCCCCGCCTTTTAATGTCATTAGGCATTGTGTATCCCACATTAGGGAGCAGAAGCATAAGAAGCATTACCAAGTGCAGACGATCTTTTAACAACATTTAATAATAAATTGGTATTTTTTTCTCACAGGTAATTTTTTTGTCTCACAGATTTAAGGTGCAGGACTATTCAAGATAATGAAATGAAGTACCACATGTATAGTATGAATGTTCTCCATGAAAATCTGTTAAATTTGTTCATATCATCATCATAAATCTATCACATACCATGTGCCATGTATTAGAAATGCATTATAAATTCAAACTTAATGCCATGAAGTAGGTTCTATTATTACTGTCATCCTCATTTTAATCCAGGGTTGACAGAATTAATTGACTTGTCCAATACTACTGACACAAGAATTAGGAGAGCCAGGAATCTAAAACAGGCACATTGTTACTCTTTGGGTATTGTGTCAACCATACAATTTTCTACAGTTTGCAAATTTAAATAAACTGGAAAATTACTCCTTGTCACACTATAGGACTAAAGCAGTAGGCTTTCCACTTTCTGTCCTCCTTGAACCCAGCACAGTTTTGGTTCTTTGAATGAGTATGGCCAGTGTGGTCAAAGGTTGACCTCTCACTTTGTGTATGCTTGTGAAAAAAGAGTAGAGAACTCTGACTGCTACTAGAAGTGACTCTAATTTTTCACTTTCACAAAATAAGCATAGGGTTGATGACCTATCATAATGACAAACACACTGCATTTTCAATCTATCTTTGAAGCAGCACAATCTTAACAGTTTTTTTTTCAGACTAATACAAACTGGAGATGGGATCTCTTTCTGGCTATTTACTACCTGCAGCCCATGGGCATGCTCTTACATTTGTGTAGGGCAAACATCTTTCTTTTACACACCAAGGATGCTAATAGCATCATCCTCCCATGGTGAAGGAAGGAACAAAGTGATGTTGAGGGTTATTGCCCTCATTTGCCTTGACAAATGCTCAAGAGATCCCAGGCTTTCTCATTTATGATGCACGTTTCTTAGAGAATCGCTGCTCAACCTGGCTGCCCATCAGAATTTTGTGCAGATTCTAAATGGCAAATGGCTGCCCCCTAAGCAGAGTGTCAGTTAAGAACTGAAAACACTTACTTTATGCAAATGCCCGACTTTTACTGTAGATGATGAGGTCTCACAGGATCTTCCGCCCCCCCACTGAAGCCCTCTCTGCAAACTTTCCTCTGAAGAGAAAAGGTGAGCGTTACAAGATGGAATCTAACTATTCCTCTAATGATCATTAATTACTATGCTGCCTGCTCCGACTCTGGTTACCTTCAGGTTTAGAGATGCAGCAATGAAGCCTTCATGATAACCACTTGGAGGACACCATGTGTTGTTTTATAAATGCGGAGATTGTTCTTTAAAGTGTATGTCTCACATCACTGCAGTTACGGTAGATGTTATTACTTTTAGAGTCTACTTCAGGCATTCTCTCATTTTCTGTGTAAGAATTATTCACATCAAGTGCACAGTTAGGCCCGCGGCTCTGTATCGGCTCTGCGCTCGCTCACTGGCTCTCCAGGTCTTGTTTCCTGAAGGAGGTTGCTCTGCTGCATCCACCAACTCTCTCCCCTGGGTCCCCGCGACAATCGAGGTGAAGATGAAGATGGCCTCAGGAGTGCAAGTTGCTGAAGTACGTCGCATTTTTTATGACATGAAAATTGGAAATGCTCCACACCAGAGGAAATCAAGAAAAAAAAGAAAACTGTCATTCTTTTGTCTCAGTGCAGACAAAAAGTGCACCATCATTGTTGAAGAAGGCAAAGAGATCTTGGTTGGAGATGTGGGTGTAACCATCACTGATCCCTTCTAACATTTTATGGGGATGCTTCCTGAGAAGGATTGTCACTATGCCTTGTATGATGTGAGTTTTGAGACCAAGGAATCCGGAAAAGAAGAGCTGGTGTTCTTTTTGTGGGCTTTGAAACTGACCCCTCTGAAGAATAAGATGATCTATGCCAGCCCTGAGGACGCCATCAAAAATAAGTTCCAAATCATAAAACACGAATGTCAAGTGAACAGACTGGAAGACCTCAACCGGTTTGCACTGCAAAAAAGCTGAGCAGGTCCTCCACTGTAGCCTTCGAAGGGTGCCCCGTGTAGCATCATTCCAGGGCCATGTTTAACGTTACTCTCTTGCTGGATAAGAAAAGCAAATGCATTTATGCCAGGGTCTCACTGAGGAGAGCTGTCTTGTTATCTTTTAGACTAAATATTCTATAAACCTGTGCAAATGGGGCCCTAAATAAACCTACCATCCAAAACTAAAAGAAAAAAAAGTACACAAGTATTAAGTAAAACATATAAATATATGACATTTGATAAGTGATAAGTAAATAAGTAATTATTTGTTACCACCTAGATCAAAATATAAAAAGTTTCCAGCACCATGAAGAATCCTCATACCATTTCCTGACATTCTGTGCTCTATCATACAGATTAGTCATGCTAGTTTTGAAATTCCTACACAAGCAGATAAATAGTCACCTACTGTACTAAGCCTTTTGTTCAATACTATTTTGTAAGACTCACTCATGTGGTATCAGCAACTTTGTTTTTCTTAGTGTTGTATGATATTCCCTTGTGTAATTTTGTGTATATTCAATTACTGATGACCTTATTTTCACCTGTTTGTCCATGAAGAGTAAAAAACAAAAACTTAAACTATGAACATTTTGTGCACAACTTCTCATAGACATAAACACTTAAAGGTGGAACAAAACTGTTTGTCCTAGGGTATACCTGTGTTCATATTGCAGATAAACATTCCTATTAAACTGGATGATCTATGTATCCACCAGACCTGTACAAGAAAATCAATTCCTTTATTTCATCATTAATACTTGTCATCTAATACTCTCAGTTCTTCAAATCTTAGGAATTCTAGTGGTTTTGCAGTGACAGCATCAGGTAATTTTCTGAATATTTATTTTATATGGAGGACTCAAGTACCATGATTTTTCTGACAGGATAGAAAAAAATTAAAGAAGTAGAAGGCCATGTGCTGAAATTAACCTCTTCTAAAAGTCCGTGTGAAGCATAAGTAAGGAGAAAAATCAGAGGTCAACTACAACATAAAGATTTAACATTTTAGCAATGAAAATTAACTCAAAGTTGGAAGTCAAGGATGTTGGTCACTTGTGAGGAAGAACAATGGAAGTAAAAATGACTAAAATGACTCAAGACAGAGATTTTAAATACTTTTTACAAGTCAGTATCTCCAAACACCCTATAATAAGCAGGAAAAAATTGATACCATTTTGGAAATCACAGAGTAGGACTGCTAAAGGAAAGAATGGCTGTATCATCTTGGTGTGCCTTAATTCTTTTTTCCATTGCAATGATCTGAATGTTTATGTCTAACTCATATTCATATGTTGAAATCTGTACCTCCAATAATATAGTATTAGAAGGTGATATTGTCCCCAATTACTTAAGGGTTCTTTAGCTCAATGGAGACAGATACTATGAATCAGCGGATAGCAGCTCTGCTAGCATTCCGGGCTTTGGGTGACAAAGTCGTCAACCCTTAGCATAACAGCTCTGAACTCTGATGCTATTGGTTGACCCTGGTTAAAACCAGATGCTGATGATCAGGAATGCTGGCTGCTGGTCTCTGCCAGTCCATTCTTCTTAATGTTCATTACCTTGATATCACTGGCCCATTTGCTGCTTCGTATTCCCTACACTGATCCTCATTGGCTGCTGCTCTGTGGAAGTCTTCAGACTCTAGTGTTTATTCCACTGTTCTGCCCTGGGTGACAGTCCTCACTACTCATGTTCAAACAGTATGTGAAAGTTTAGCCAGAGTAATAACCCAAGAGAAAGAAAAAGAGAGTACGTATAGAGAGAAAGAAATCAAACTATCCTTATTCACAGATGACATTATTCTTCATATAGAAAACTTAAAACACACCACCAAAATACACATAAAACTAGAAAATAAGTTCAGCAAAATAGAAATAAATAAAATCAAAATGTGAAATTATTAACATTCCCATGTAACAAAAAATTTAAAAACTGTAATCAAGAAAACAATTCTATTTACAATATAGTAAAAATAATAAAATGCTTAAAATCTAACTTTACTAAGGAAATATAAAACTTCTATAATGAAAACTATCACACTGTAAAAAAGGAGATTGAGGAGGACATTAGAAAATTGAAAGTTGTCTCCTCTTCATATATAGACAGAACCAATATTGCCAAAATGGCTATATACCCAAAGTGAGATAATTATTAAATGTAACCTAAATCAAAATATGAGCACAGTTTTTCACTGACCTACAAATACAATTCTAAAACTCATGTAAAACCAGAATTGAAGAATAGCAAAAATAAATCTGGCAACTATAGCAAGGAAGGCAGTGTTAAAATCCTGGATTTAAAGTTATATGACAAAGCTGCAGTGACTGTACTAATGCAAAAAATAAGCATCTCAATCAATAGGGACAACTGAGGATTCATAAATAACTCTAGCACCTTAAGCCATCTGAGTTTTGATACATGGGCCAAAAACATACTCTAGAGAAAAGATACCTCTTTTACAAAAGGTGCTAGGAACACTGGTAATCCAAGCACCAAAGAGTAAATCTAGATCTGTATCTTTCACATTACACTGAAATAAAATCAAAATGGAATAAAGACATGTAGAAAAACAGAAACACTGAATCTGCTGGATTAAAAATTTTTTAAACTTGCAAAGTCCATAGGCAAAAGATTGAAAGAGGAGAAGATGGAGCTAAGTATAAAAGATCAAGATGTGACATGTATATGTAACAGTTTCTCATGATGAATGCAATTATGTATTGCAAATGCATACTATTATAAAGGGGGAAGAAGAAATAATTTTTTAAAGATTTCAAAAATAAGTGAAAAATTAAAATTAATTTGACTTTTTGATTCAAAGAACTCAGAATAAAAAAATTCCAAGTAGAGTTGCAGGACTCTCCAAACCCACACTGCCTAAGAAGCAAATCATGAGGAGCCTCACAGAATGAACAGAATGAGGCTTTATTTAAACAGGAAAAGTGCTGAAGCACAAGATATTAGTACACTACAGACAGCCCTCTTAGATCAAACTGAAAGATGTGAGAAAAGTGCTGTTTATGTAGTAGCAGCAGCAGGTATGTGACTGGTCCAATTTGAAACAGGTTGACCCGAATTCAAACCTGCTTATTGGTCCAAATCCAAGCCTACTGATTGATCTCAACTGTCTAAGCTCATCCATTCTGTTTTCCCTGATTGGTCCCAATTCAGTTTCACTGCTTAGTTCATATTCAAACTCACTGTGGTTAGGGTAGACAACTCTGAGAGTGGGCATGGAGAGTCTTGTATAGGTGCCGCTGTCATGGTGGCATTTCAGTGGAGCATCAGGAGACAAGCTGTTTGATTGTCAGCTGTTACATTTCCACAGAAGTCATAGGACCAATATCAGGAATACATCAGGAGAGTTACCTGTTTATATATACAGATTTATAGCTTTTCATTTTCCCTTCCCTCTTTCCCTCTTTCCCCTTCCCAATTACTTTTGCTCTTTGAGCTGTTTTTTGGCCTTACCTAGTATTTATTATAGATTTTGGATCACATATATTTTTTCCATTTCTTACACTAGGGAGACAGTATGGTATTTACACATGTGGGTTTGATTTATCTCACTTATGAGTAAGGTCTCAAGTCGTGACCATTTACTTTGAAAGTCTCAATGCAATCTTTCTTAATAGCTGAGTAGTACTCCATTGTATAAAAATACCACATCTTTTTTAAACATTCTTTGATTGATGGGCACTTGGGTTGTTTCCAAGATCTGGCTATTACAAATTGTGTTGCTATAAACATGAGTGCACAGATATCACTGTGGTATGATATTTTCAATTCTTCTGGGAAAATGCCCAGAAGTTGGACAGCTGGGCTGAATGGGATCTCTAATCCTAGCCTCTTGAGGAATCTCCACACTGACTTAGGCAGTGGTTGTACCAGTCTACACTCCCACCAACAGTGGAGAAGAGTTCCTTTTTCCCCACAGCCCCTCCAGCATTTGTTGTTGGTTGATTTTTTAATCTTGGCCATTCTTTCTGGAGTGAGATGGAATCGCAGCGTTATTTTAATTTGCATTTCCCGAATGACCATTGATGTTGAACATTTTTTCATATATTTATTTGCCATTTGTATTTCTTTCTTTGAGAAGTGTTTATTCATCTCAGATGCCCATTTTTGGATTGGGTCCTTGAATTTTAGGGGCCTGATTTCTTTTAATTCTTTATATGTTTTAGATAGAAGTCCTTTGTCTGATGGACAATTGGCTAGGATATTTTCCCAATTTCTGGGTTTTCTTTTCACTCTGTTGGAGATTTCCTTTGACATGCAAAAACTTTTTAGTAAGATCAGATCCCAGTTGTTGATCCTGGAAAGTGTTTCCCGTGCAATTTGATTTTTGTTCATGAACTCTCTGCCTACTCCTGTATCATCGAGATTTTTACCTACTCTGTCTTCCAGTAAGTTTACTGTCTGTTTTAATGTTCAGATCTTTGATCCATTTGGACTTTGTTTTAGTGCATGATGATAGACCTGGATCTAGTTTTAGTTAAATGTGTTTCTTGTACACAGCATATTGTTGGATTTTGTTTCTTAACCTATTCTGCCAGTCTATTCCTTCTATTGGTGAGTTGAGACCATTTATATTGATTGATACAACTGATGCATACTGACTCATCCCTGTCATATTATCTTTCTGTTGTTGGTTTTCTATGATTTCTGTTTAATTGTTTGCCCTGCTTAGTGGTTTCCTTTTCCTGTTGTTCTTAAGATTGTAGTTATCTTTGTCTCTTTCTAGAGTGTCTTTCAGTACTCTTTGTAGTGTTGGTTTGGTGGCCTTAAATTTTTTCAGTTTTTCTTTGTCGTGAAAGTATCTTATTTCTCCATCAATTTTTAAAGATAGTTTTGCAGTATACATCAATCTGGGTTGAAAGTTGTTTTCCTTCAGGATTTGAAATACTTCACTCGAAGCTCTTCTTCACTTGAAGGTTTGTGTTAAGAAGTCTGCTGTGATTCTGATAGGCTTTCCTTCATAGGTGATCTGTTTCTTTTCTCTGACAGCTTTTAGTATCCTGTTCTTTTGCTGAATTTCTGATACTCTAATTAGTATATGTCTGGGTGAAGATTTATTTTGGTTATGGTTAATTGGGCTTCTGTATGCCTCATTTATCTGTATATCAGATGCTCTTCCCACATCTGGAAAATTTTCAGCTATTATTTCTGCAAATAGTCTGCAAAGGTCATTCCTATTGACCCCTGCTTTTTCACTAATGCCTATTAATCTTATATTGTTTCTCTTAGCATCATCTTGGAGCTGTTGAATTGTTGCTTCCTGATTCCTTGTTATTTTTAGGAGATCTTTTCTTTCATGATCATAAGCTTCCATGCTGTCTTCAAGGTCTGAGACTCTATCTTCAGCTTCATTCAAACGATTTTGCCAACTTTCAATGGAATTTTTAATTTCCTGAATTTCCCTTTGAGTCTGTTTCACTCATTCTAATTCTGTCTTATATTGTTCATTCAAATTTTCCATCATTTTCCTACGTTCTTCTATTTTTTATCTTGATCTTCTTTAGATATATACAGCATTTCTTTCATAATGCTTGCCATTTCATTTTTTAGCTGAGAGAATATTTCTGATCTGATTTCCTCTATAGCTTCATGGAGTTGCTTCTTTACTTCATTTGCTATCATTTCAGAAAGTTCAGTTGTGCGATTTCCAGTGACTTCCATTTCTGTGTCTCGGGTTTGTTCTCGATGGTCTGGGAGACTGAGACTGCATCTTACTCTTTCGTTTTGTCATTTTCTTCTGGGACCTATGTGGCTGGGCAGCAGGCTACTGATGGATTGCACTGGAACACCATGCTGGATAGAGCTTCAATCCTCCAATATCCCCTTGGCTAGCTGAGGCATACCCCCAGACTATGACTTTGGATCCTTGTGCTCTGTGGTCTGTTAGGCTAGCTATGTGTTCCCCTGATATACTTTTTTGGGTTGCTCTGGGATGCTGGACTGTACAAAGTTTGTATCCTCCCTGTAGTAGCAGGGGC
This sequence comes from Dasyprocta punctata, assembly GCA_004363535.1. Classification (NCBI taxonomy): domain Eukaryota; kingdom Metazoa; phylum Chordata; class Mammalia; order Rodentia; family Dasyproctidae; genus Dasyprocta; species Dasyprocta punctata. The sequence goes on along the minus strand of RJWM01003872.1, from coordinate 71,328 downwards.
ACAGCCCTGGTTCTTGTCACTGGGGCCTAGAACCTGACTGTGTAGAGTTCAGAACATCCACAACCCACATGGCTAGCAGAGATGCACCCCTATGGTGTGGCACTGGGGTTTTGTGCCTGGCTGGGTGGAGTTCAGAATCTCTGGGACTCAGGCAGTGAGGTGGAGCACACCCCAGAGTGTGGTGCCACCAGGACCTTGCATCTGGTTGTGAGGAGTTCAGAGCCTCTGGAGCCCAGGGCAAACCTGGATGCATCCCTGGCATATGGTGCAGGAGCCTTGCTACTGGCTGGGTGCTGGGTGGAGTATGCAAACTCTAGGACCTGCCCATGTGGCAGAACACCTGAACATTGGAGCTTGTGCCTTGTGTTCTAATGGGCAGAGCTCAAATTCTCCAAGACTCTGCAATTATGCTGGCTGCTCCCTGATGAGCAGGTCTGGGGCTCTGGCCTGGGCTGGGCTCAGTACATCTGCGTTCTGTGAGGCTGGCTGGGCATTGCCCTGATGGATTGCACTGCGACACTGGGCTGGTCAGAGCTCGATACTCTGTGCAGCTAGTGGGGACTCTCTCCCGGAGTGTGGTGCTGGACCTTCCACCTGGCTGGGCAGAGTTCAGAATCTCCAGGACCCACGCAGCTAGGTGGAGTGCGCCCTGGAGTGTGGCACCACCAGGACCTTGCTTCTGGCTGTGAGGAGTTCAGAGTCTCTAGAGCCTTCAGAGCCTCTGGAGCCCAGATCTTAATAAATATATTTATGTTGCCAATAATCTACCTGGTTAATGGTATTTTGCTGTTTGCAGTTTGAATAGACTAAAACACTTTTCACCTCTACAGATGTTCAGTTCCTCCTTTGTTGTTATGTCCTTAATGAATCATCTCATCAACTTTCCAAAACATCCTCATCTTTTAGGTACTTAAACCTATTTCCTCATAAACACACACACATTCATAAGTATACACAAAAAGTCTTAATAAACTACACAATGAACAAGTAGAGAAATAATGAGTAGTTGTAATTGTGAAAATATACATTTGTTTCTTTTAATTAGGATAGGTGAAGTGAAGAGATTCAGTCATGCGTTATGCCCCTTGAGGAAAAGAATCCTGTAGTAATCTTCTTTTCCTCATTGAAACACAACATTTGACAATCGCAAGGAAGAAAAGTTTAATTTGACTATAATATCAGCCAGATATGTTGTTTACTAATTCCTAAACATTATTAACCTCCATGAAAACAATGACAATTTACTAATTCTGCCTAACATGAAGACTGTCCTGTATAGCACTGAAAATATAATGTCTTTCCCCAAAGTCTCAAAAGTTTCAGCATTTTTCAAAAGTTCCTATCAAAATCTATTGCAAAACTGTGTAAAAGTTTTTTAAAAGTTATATAATCTCATGTTAGCATGGCATAGATTAACTATTACCATTCTGATAGAGAGTGGTACAGAGTCAAAACAAAATAGCACCGATACCCAACAGGTCAAACATTAAATCCTATAGCTCCTTGTCCAGCATTCAGGGCACATGGTAGTGAGATGGGCATTCTGAGGGGCTTAGTCAGTTCTATCCATATGGTCTTTCTGGTTGCAGTCCACATTAGCTCTCTTTTGGGGTGACTCCACTTATAATCTGCAGTTTTTCTTGGCAGACTTTCTATGTTCCTGACATCCTCTGTCTTTCTAAGATCTCCACTATCTTTGGCTTGATTTGCTCAGCTTTCCACACTGAACTCTCCAGGGTTCTGTGTCTGGCCTCCAAGGACTTACTTTGAACTCTGGTAGATGCCTCCCCAACCCTAAAACTCTTACATTCTGCATGCTGATAAAACCAGTATCATGTAGACCATAACAAGGTTTGCCACAAGCATGGGCTGTAGCCAAGTCCTTGTACCATGGCATCATTAAGCTCTGATTGGAGATTGAGCCTTGTGAAATGAATTGTGGGAAACAAAACTTTAAGTGGCCCTTCTTGAGTAAGGGTCCAAGAGTTATCTTATCAAATAAAACATTTATAATTTTGGACTTTTGAGCCTGGTATAGATGGGGTCTTATTGATTTGTAGGATGACTTTCAGGCACTTTCTGGTTCCCATGCAATGTTGTTTGTTTTCCATTAATGTCATTAATCTTTTCAGCAGCCACATCTCTGCTGGTTCCAACTTTATACATAGTTACTTCTGGACCAAAATTTAAGTCTTGCAAGTTATTTTGCAGTGCTTTTCTCTTGCAATTCTCATTATAAATGTGACTGAATTCAGCCAGCAGTACCCTTAAATACTGGGCTGTCTTGAAACTTGCTCCACAGGACCATTATTTCTATGTAAATACAGCTCTACTTAGTTAACTTATATTGTTTGCTATGGTTTGTATCTAGATGCCCCCCAAAGCCTCATGCAGTCATAGGTGGGGGTTTTTCAGAGGTGGCTGGATCTAGAGTGTGTGATGATTGGATAAAGGTTATGCGATTGCTAGATTAGTCCACTGACTGGGTTGACACAGTTCTGAGTAGGATTAAGGGTGCCCCACAGTGGGTATGCTACCTGTCCTAAGGTAGGTATTAGGGCAGTGGGATTGCCGCAGTCCAGCCGGGCTAGGTCCACAGAGTCCCCGAAGGTGGGCTGAGCGTCGGCGCGTGGAGAACAGACACACAAACAGCTCAGAGACTGCGTGAATCTGCTTTATTTATTGCTATTCTCTACTACTACTGTTACTAATACAATTACATACTCTACTAACTCTCACAGAATAAATTCTATCCCTTTTTGCAAGGGCTGAAGGTTTAGATAACAAGAATGAGATCAACAGGTGTTTCTATGGTTACATGATTTATCAGCATACATGATTTGTTAACACAGGCAGAAAGTTTATACTTAATTAAAGACCTTGAAGTA